>VZSJ01000631.1:394051-457282 GCA_013398405.1 Pheucticus melanocephalus | reverse complement strand
AGGAAGGAAGGAAGGAAGGAAGGAAGGAAGGAAGGAAGGAAGGAAGGGATACTTAGAGCAGATTGCGATTTTTGAAGCCTGAAGCACCTTTGCATCTCTTGCAAAAACCATAGAATTCTCTTTCTCTTTGTATTTATGTGCATGAACTAGGATTTAATCAGCTTTCAAAGAACAGTATGGTCTTTGATGTATCACTTTACTCCAAGAAATTCAAGCTAGGTCCAAACTGCTTTTTGAATTTTGGGTTCTGCCAAATTTTTTTGTTGTTATTGTTCCTGTTCCTGAACATTAACTTGATTCTACAAATACAAGAGTTTCAGGCATGCTGTTTCAATGCTGCTGAACAAGTAGAATTCAAACATGAAGTCAAATAAGGTTTTCTGCATTGGAGAACCCTTTTATTCATTCTATACAAGAGAACTGAGAAGCAGCATATAGACACTGCAGTAATTAGGGAGTTTGGGCTTAGTCATGAATTTGAATTTTAATCTGGATCCCAGGCCTCCACTTATTTCATCTCATGTCTTTATTGTTTTTTGCCATAAATCTTGGAAAAATAAAAAAAAACACAATGAGAGAACAGGAACTTTATGCAGAAAATGTCAGAATTGGAGTACAATACCTGCTGTAGAACAAAACTAAATAACAGTATGGCAGTGTAGTGCCCTGTAACTGGTAGACTATGGTTTGCCACACAATCTCATGTAGAATGTAAAAGAAAATCTGCAGAACCTGAAAACATTTGTCAAAATTTTCAGTCAGAAGTGGTAGGAAGGCATTAATGTTCAGTGGAAAAAGAAGTATTTTTTTCCCCCAATTTCTCACTGTAGATAAAAACCTAAAATTGTAGTACGGAATCAAATTAATCTTATAGGGTCAAAAGTCAGGCTCTTTCTTTTCTCTAGGTCCCTCTTAGTTCAAGATCCCTTGATCTATTTTTTTATTCCCAGAATTTTATGCCACAATTTTTTTCTTCCCCTCAATAAGTCATTGTGTTAAAATAATGTAACAATGGGAAATACTCATTTCTTCCTCCTAGGTCACGGGTTTGCAACCGCAGTGACATAAAATGAATTAACTTGTATGTGGCTGCTTATCTCTTACTTGTAAGTTCATCTAACTACCAATCTGCTAAACTATCCTCGGTGTGCTCTTGTTAGACTGTGCTGCAAACTTTGTAGTCATTAGTGGAATCTTGTGCACAACTACTTTCCACAATGAGTAAAAAAAAAAATGCTCAGAGAAAATAATATAGAGAACAGAACAGTGAGAACATTCCTGTCTGCAACCTTCTGTCTTTGTACAACGATTAAATAAAATATACAAAAAATGCACATGCTATAAAAATAAAGCCAGCATTATTTTTATTTATTAATGGTTGCTATAAATCAGTTCTCTAAAAGAGAGTCTTTTGTCTTTTGACATTTTTTCTCATAGTTCTTTAGCGACCATATTCAAATGTCATATTTATATAAATATATTTGGCTTATGTAAAACTGAAAGTAAATTTTGCTTTCTTTCTAATAGCTTGAGCAGACCTATTCTTCTTCCTTTTTTTTTTCTAAATTCATTTTTTAAGTATGGATTGTGTCATAATCAAAGGCAAACTTTTACTCAAATGCAGATCTGGATGCTGATGCAACATATGAAAAAATCATGGACTCTAATGCACTTTTATTAACAAGTTCATTCTCTTACTGTCTTTCAACCACTGTGACTCAAATAAAATTTTTATTTGAATGGTTTCTGAGTCTCATTTCTCTATCCTCTGGGGATCATTTTGCTTATGACACCACAGCCTTATTTACACAACTTAGACTGTTCTCACTAGATGCTCATGTCAGAATCTTAATCCTTTGGCTTCTATTGCCATAGGTTCAACTAATGCAAAAAAAAAAAAGTTTGGCCATCTATTAACAAATAAAAAATTACAGACAGAAAAAATATTTTTTGTAATATTGTTTCAAAACTACTGCTATTCTTTTCTATATATCTATGTAATATCTCTATTTAGACTTTGAATTGGTCTCCAGTTAAAACTCTTCTACATAGCTGGATATACTGAAAGCTTAGGTATAATGAAGAACTAATCTTTTTTTTTTCATAGGAAATGCCTCTATAATTTTATCTAAACCACATAACTGATGGAGAACAGAGTCCAAGTCAAGTGATTCATTCAGCTAAGCATGACTACAGTATTCCTAAACTCTTCAGGATAGAAATAATTAAGTTGTTTTGAATATTTTTTTAGTTTCACATAGCTGTTTATCAGAGAGAAGGAAGCTAACAATTAACAAATAGTGAATAAAATGGCAACTTTATATCCATTAAAGTTTCCAAACACCATTTGAACTTGAATAAATTGAAAATATGTTAGGTGAGATGTTATGAAAATTTCTCTTTTGTAATTTTCCCATAGGAATTCACAATACTAGACATCTTTTTCTGAATCTATATCAGACTTAATAGGGGAAAAAATTCTATATTACATACATATAATACATTTAATGAACATTTCCTTTTTCTTTCCTGGTAGGAAGAAGATGACAGATGAAAGTGAATAAAAGAAGATGAAAGAAACAGAATCATTTTCATTACAATGCAGAAAGATTACTGTATTTAAAAGACTCGGTGTCTTTCCTGACAGTATTCCAAATCTTTGCATATCTATTTTCTTACAACCCTGTTTTCTCTCCTAATATTGGTTCTAAGTAGAGGGGCTGAAATAGCAAGCACTGGTAAAACACGCTGCTGCTCAAGTTGGTTTACTTCTGGAATTTTTGTTTTCCAGAATCTTGGATGATAATTTAAAACGTGACGGTTAATAAGAGGAAGAATTATTCAGAGGCAAATGACTGGGAGGATCAGATTTTTCCTGGTCTTTGTTGTGTTGAACAAGCATATTTTTTTTTCCTTTCACAATGCAAGTGCAAGTCTTTCAGCCCCAGACTACTGAATTATACAGTTCTGTGTGTGTTAATGTACAGAGCTTTCTAGGATAAGTGGGATATCTAGAAGGGAAGGCAAAATGATACACTACCCCACCACAAACAAAGCAGTGCCCCTCTGTCAGATCCATACCAAACATGTCCAGGGTATTCCAGCTCTTTACACCCACAAGATTTGTTGCTAGAGAGGGCAGTGCCACCTACAGCAGAAAGAGTCCTTTATAGGATCATTAAGGCACTTCATTCACTGTCAGGAAAGCATGAATGCCTTTTTTTGCATCTTTAAGCAAACATAAATTCCAAATGTATATTTTCCCTGAGTGACTGAAAGCGAGAATTTGGTTAAGATAACCTAATGGGTTTTAGCTATTTGTAATATGCATTATCCAGTCAAATGTTCTCAGAGTGTGACAGTGTTTTTGTGGCTCATATTACTGATTCGTTTTAGAAGATGATTTCTGTCAAGATAAGGTTATGTTTTAGCATAGAGTATTTTATTCTGAGAATAAAAATTTTAGACTGTATTTCAGCTCTGTTTATACATTTGTATATGGCCCAAGTGCATATATGCTGTAAAATATAGGGCTTGTTTCCATAGTTGTAAAATGTATAGGTACATAGGCAGCACCCAGAAGTGCAGATGGAGAGATCATAGAAGGGTTTTTATATCTTCATTGTCTCTCCAGTTCCCTTCCTATCAGCCATACAGATATTCACTTATCAATCCTGCCACACTCAACTACCATGTTCTTGAAGTTTTCAAGTATCTCCCATCTTCTCCAGCACCTATTTCAAATGGAAAGATCAGTGCTTTACTATGTTTTATAAATGTTTTTCCATGTAACTAATCTCTCCTAACAAGAGCTTGACAGTAAGTGTCAACAAAATAGTTAATGCTTGTTCTTCAAACCTTTTGAACTTTTCAACAAAGTAAATATGAGTAGAAGAAGAGTCCTCAGTAAGTAGCACTTTTCAATAGGAAAATTATATCCTTAAGCCTGACTTTAACAGCAGTTTCAGACTGTTCTTCAAGCATTTCTCTTGAATAAGCTGTTTCTTTTTAGACACTTGCAATTCAGTGACAACAATAGAAGGAGTAATGCATACCTCTTACACTTCAGTTTTCTCAGTGTTTTATTCAATCATCAGCTCCAATTAAGACCCCTATATATTTTCAAAGTGTTAGTTAATTTTTCTTGGTTTTGAAGGAAACAGAAGTTGGGAAATTTTGCTTCTTCATAATAATTCAGGTTTTTTTAAGTAGAGTCATACTCTTTTTACTCTGGGACTCATTTTCTTCTTTGCAGCCCAAGAACTCTATTTTTATTTCAGTGACTTGCTTCTCCAGTCATTCAGCTAGAGTTTAAATAGCTCCATCTGACAAATAATATTGAAGTCTGTAAAAGTCATGGGCAATTACAGAATAGGGTATTGTATAGCTGGATCATTGTAGCTATGTGTCTATTCTCAAAGAAAGAAACTTTTAAGCAGAGAAGTGCATACTGCACAGTATATAGATACTTTGATCTCTTTTCCACAAAAAATATTGCATATGAAAATGAGGTAGGTCAGCATTTGATCATACTGTGGATCATCACTTTGTAGCCTGTAACATCATCCCATACTAGCCAGTGTTATAGGGAGTAAAAATGTCCATTCATATTCTCCTTTTATTCACCTTTAGTCTTTTTCTCAGTTACATTTCCTAACACAAAATATGAGCTCCAACTTTTAGAGTTTGTTGCTCAAACTGTATTTGTTTCTTTGCAAAGTCATAAAAAGTTGACTTTAAACAGTGACTACTACAGGACTTTAAGATAAATGTTGATGTTTGGCATTGTTGTTTGCATATCCTAGTATTATGACTAATTTCCTATATTTTCTGTAATGAAATGTAATTATTTGCTCTGCTGTTGCCTCCCATAAATCAATAAAAAGAAGATCCAGAATTAATGCAGTCTATAGTCTAGTTGAACACTTAAAGCAAGAAATAAGCCTTGAGCACTTTGGGACATAATCCAAATGGTTGGACTTTAAATGTGAAATAATTACACTGCGAAAGGCATTTTTCCCATAATTGAGATAAGCCCATAACTACACTTCAGTCTTATTATGAAACTATTCTCAAGAGGGAAAAAATGGATATGGTTAAATAACATTGTGTAATATGGATTTAAAAAAAAAATTGTGAATTTTCATTCCACACAGGAAATTGAATAAGCATTAAGTAAATGCCTCAATTTCAAATTAAATGATTACTTGTAAGAGTCTCTGAGAATTCATGAATGAATCCTCATTAATAGGAAGCAGGTGGAAGTGAAATTCATTAGCAAGCAGTCTCCCTCATAGTTCTTCATGGTATAGATGTAGGTCACAGCCTAACTGTGCAGTGCAAGAAGAAACTGAAACACCCTTTTGAACTTTTCAGAAATGGATTGCAAGCAAACAAGGTGGAAGAAAACTGATTGACCATGCATGAATTTAGAAAAAACTAAGCTGTGAAAAGGGCAGAGAAACTTTTTTATCAACATATGCTCATTGAGGGTGAAAACATGGGAATAGAATTTGTAGAATAAGTGAAGGGGGAATATCACCATTTACATTGAATCTTATTGTGCCTTCTATATATTTGTGTAGATGTTGAACCTCAGTGCACTTAAGGATTTCTCTTCCCAAATATATACTACTATTTTATGTTTGATTTTTCCTGTGTCACAACATAATCATATATGAGGAGGAATAACTTCAAAGGTGATTGCAAAGAATATCCTGCTAACAGTCCTTCCAGAACTATTAAAATGGCATTTTATAATATTTGGGGAAGGTAGAAGTAAAGGAAAACACAGTACTCTGACAAGTCACAATGCTGTAGGTTTTTGCAAATAATGTATAACTCAAGACTTTTAATATTTTTAGTGTTGCAATCAAAGTTTGGGAATACTTATAGTAATGGTTGTGTGAGTCATATGCCCTTTTTTATGCTTTGGGTTTCAATAACAACTATTTCAAACATGAAAATAATACCTGCCTGATGTAAAATGCTGCACAGATTATTAACTTTCAAGTAAACATTTAGAAAAAAAAGCAACTCAATAAAGTCATTACATAAAAGATAGCAGTTGCATTTTTAGCAGGGCCTATTTATTCAGAATCAGACCATATGTTCTTTCATTTGTCCAGCTCTGTAAAATAGTATTTCAGTGTCTTTATGTAGCATCCAAATTTTATTTTAAAAAGTCCTGTATAGCATAGAATCACAGATTTAATTAATTTAGAAGGGACCTTGAAGGTTTAACCACCTTGGAAAATCAGAGCCAAATAGATTAAGTTGCTCAGGAGCTTTTCAGGTTATTTTATTTATCTCTGAAGATGGCTTCACCACCTTTCTGAAGCCCTGCTTCACTCTCAGATTACACCAACCTCATGAATAAAACCAAGTTGCCTCTGCCTCTCCTTGTTTAATGTGTGCCAGTCCCAGTTGTCACTGTGGTACTCCATTAGACTCACTGTGATATGAAAGCCACTTTTCTTGTATTGGGATCTCGAAAGTAAAAAAGAACAGCACTCTGGATGCCGCTGGCATTCAGCTTGCTTTTTACCATGACTATCAGGTCCTGCAAACGTCTTTTGAGCCTTGTAGAGTTACTCAGTCTCCAGCCAGGGCCCAGCCTACATGTGGTTATTTCAAACCAGAAGCAGAAGTTTCCATGAGTCTTTGCTGAACTACAGGGTGTAGTCTCTATCAGCCTGTTTCACCAGGGTCAAGGTTGCTCTGCAGCAGCCCTGCCCTACAGAAAGTCAATCACTTTTTCTTCCACATCTGCAATCCATACACAGTTTGGTGTCAGCCTTAAAAATTCTTCAGGGTGCACTATCTCTCTCCAACTGTGCCATCATTGGATACACTGAACAGTATTGACCCCTGAGGAACACAGCTTATAACTTGCCACAAGTTTGACTTTTTACCGCTCATTGATTTCAAGCATTGGAGCCCAATAATTTAGTACATTTTTTTTGTATTTGCTAGCCAACCTTCCCCAACTTTATTTGACTGGCTATGAAGATAGAATTGGAGATCAAGTCAAGGCAAACAATATCTGCTACTCTCCCCTCGTTCACAGGAGCTGTCATCTCATTGTAGAGCGCTATCAGGTTAGTTAGACACAAACTGCTGGTTGCTCCTAATCACTTTCTACTGGGTACCAATAAACAGCTTTTAGGAGAATGCATTCCATTATTTTTGGCTCAGATCTATCACGTCACCTTTAATTCTCTGGATCTCCTTTCATGCCCATTTGAAGATGATATTAAGGTTTTCTCAAACATATACTTTAGAGAAAATTTACTTACAGTACAAACAAAAGCAGTATTAAATAAATAAGTTATATATTTATACGGTAACAAGCCAAATATACTTTAAACATGTGGGATAACAATACTCTCTTAGTATTTTGAGCATTTACTTGCTAATGTGTGGTGCTGAAGTAGCGCCTAAATATTTTGACAGAATCCAATCTGAAAACAAAAAACAATTTATACACCAAAAATATTAGTCAAACCTATTTAGTGTCTACAACTAGCAAAGTTTCCTCTTAATGATAAGTATAACAGCTCATCCAACATAATTAGTCATCTTCAAATTCCTTGACACCAGAAAGCAAATGGAAAAAACAAACCTAAATAATTAAGCCTTGCAGTGTACTCTTGCTATTAGATAAGGGGAAAAATTATTGTGGCTGTAAGTTCATTTTTTTTTTTATTATTACACACAGATTTGTCTCAGATTATTCAAAAATGTTTCTTTATCTTTTATAGCTCAAACAGTTATAAATTGCAAATAAAAATTGATAAATTTTAATATAACATACAAACAATTGTGTAACATACAAACATCACAATATCTTCATTCAAAGAATAAAATATGGAGGTTAAACCTCTATATAGAGTGTCTAAGTGTTGTATTCAAAGTTCTGGCTTCTATATCAGTATAAAATCTGCTCAGAGAGTTAGCACAGCTTATAACAACTCAGAATCTCCCTGTTGGTAATGAATTCCTGCTTGGTAGCATAGTATCATTAATTGCGAGGGGAAATTTTTCAATTTCTAGCTACACTCAGTTTTACATGTATTCATTCATACTGGAGGTGAATGAACGCATAGAAACCAACCTTTTATCTTTAAAATCTTTTAAGTCACATATGTGTCTATGCACTGTTTTACTTTATTCTCTTAGACAGATGTCCTTAACTGCATATCTAAATGGTATTGTCAATCTGAAACAATTTTTACTTTTATTGACTTTTTATACTATGGAAATTATTCAGAATATAGCATGAACAGAATAATGCAACAAGATGGACCAAAGTGCTTATTAAGCCTCATTTTGATTGGAGGAATATTCCAAGAGCTGGGAACTGACAGAATGAAGTTATGAACTCCAATTATTTTTGAAACACTCCTTCTTGAGAAGTGAAGTAATATATATCTTGAATTATATATGCCAAGTGAAGTATGATGATGAATTGTTTTCTACCCTATAATTTTTTCTTTGTTATTAGTAAATGTGAAAAAGAACAGTATATTACAGTTAGTTTAAAATGTAGGAATTGTTCCTGTAGCATGTAATGCACAAGATGTTCTGCCAGCACAGGAGAGTGATATGAGAACCCTAGGGGGGGATTAAAGTGTTTTCTACTTAATTTTTTTTCTTTTTTGATGTCTCAATCCTTGTTTGAAGTATGCTGAAATATATTGCAAGTAATTTTCAAGCTGTTTGTGACTCATACTTAATAATATTTTGGAAAGGAATTTAGAATGCAATATCCCAAACTCCAACTGATACAATAGTAATCATCTGAGAAGTTCTGCAAATCACTAATTCTGTCATTAGAACCAGCTGTGGATACCTAAATGTCAGAAAACTAGATTCAGTCCCTGCAGCTTATAATGAAGCATCAAACTATTGTTATAGCTAAGTTAGTAATAAGTTTATCAGCTCTTTTGAAAGACTTTTATAACCCAAAAGTTTTCCATCCATTTACACATAGGTGTTTTTCCATATATAAGACAGTTTTCAATTCAGTCATATTTCTGGATATTCTTATAGCTATTCAAAGAAATAACTATAAATTACATTATGATAAAGAAAGGAATGGTAGACTGCTGTAGGGCAAGGAACCCAGACCTTCCCTATACTGAGCAGCAAAAAGAGACGCGCAGGATTTTTATTCCTGTATACAGGGAAATGTTTAAACCTGAGGAGTTTTACCTGTATTTTAGACACAACAAAAAGGTGTTTTATGATGAAACTCTCCTAAGAAGAAAATTTATCATATTTTCTTATTGGGTCTGTTCCTGCTTAGTTTTTCTGATATCACCCTTGCCCTTCAGAGGCAGTATGTTTGCTTTTTCTTTGCATATTGACAGCTGAGAATTGTCTTCCTCCAGTCAATGAGGAGCTTAATGGGCACATTGGCTCTGTACTGATCCTGTGCAAAACCTGGAAGGTTGTACATATTCTTCTGAGCGTCAGCAGCTTGTGGTCTCATGGCAAGTCAAGTTAGACTGAAGATTTACCTCAACATTTCCACACATTGATGATGCTGTGGTATCTTTCACTTTAATGATGAATTTGAAATCCTTAGGTTGGTAATGCAATGTTTTCAGTAATACTACAACTTTTTCCAGTATTTCTGGACTTGAACTTTTGGCACGTACTCCAGTATTTAATTCCTGGTTAATGGCATTTTCAAGATTTGCAATTTTGTGTGCCACAGTGTATTGTAATATGGAAGTACTTCACATTCTCCAAATGAAGTTCAGTTCCAAAATTAGGTTTCAAGTGCACATTAAGAAGAACAGAAATTAGAACATGAAATTAATGTTCATTACAAGATCTTCACACAAATCAGTGCCACTGACAAGTTTTGAGCAGAGTGAGAATGACAGGACTTTTGAAAGTCAGGCAATTAAATTAACTGGAAGAGATATATAAAGGAATTTACACACCCCTTTCCAGTCCATTTGAAACCTCTAATGCTTATCTCTACCATAAAAACCAGAGATCACTTAGTTTACTTCAAAATCATGCATTTATTTTGCACAAAACTAAAGTGTAGAATAGTTCATTTAAATATGCAATTTATTTGTTGACAAGATCAGCCTTGTGAAAAGTTACTAATATTTAAACAGACTTATAAAGGTTGTAAATAAATAAAAGTGACCACAGTCTTAGTAGCTTATGTAAATTATATCACAATGATTTTTCTCTCTACAAACAACAACAGAGAATACTTGGGTGATTACTTATGTAGTGGAAATAGCAAAATCGGATTTGTAATACAAAAGATTGAAAATCTACAGCAAGTATTCCTGAAACAACCTTGAGATTTATTATTAATTTCTGCTGACTAGAACTGCCACATTAAAATTTCAGTACTGAATTTTTTGTGTCTATATATATTGCAGTATATTTATTGCAAAATAAGAAATGTTGTATGTTGTATGCCTTTAGATTTGCAAAGAACTGTCCCTGTTACAAGGGCTTTACTTACAGTTCTTCCTCTAAAAAGGCTTTTTTTTTCATACATAAAAAATAATTCCTCACACAGAGCACATTGGCATACTGTAGTGGCAAATACATTAGGAAAGGTATGTTTCTGGAATCTTCTTTCCTGTGGCTGCTGATGGTACCCAGAACACCCACAAAGCCTTGTCCATTTAGCTGTTCTCATACCTTGTTGGCTGCCTACTTATAATGACTGGACTGTTTGTCTATACTTTACTGATCACATCACTCTCTAGAGAATAAATTTATTGATTCATTTATGACCCTTTTAATAATGCAATTACATTTCATGCTGCTTAACTGATTCACTGCTTCTGTTGATTGTCCATTTATTGATTTCATTTGCTCAGCTAATTTTTAATCCTTTAACTTTGCCTGTTTAATTTCACTCCATTACCTGTGTATTTTACTTATAATGAGTTTTACAAACTAATTGACTCTGTACCTACATGATTTTCCCACTTAATTAATTGTGTATTTATACAATTAATTGCATGGATTATAAACCCCTAATTAATTGATTACTGCTTGATCACATAATTTCCTGGTGCTGAGCTGCAAAGAATTTGGTGGCCATAGTAACATTCTGCCAATATTTGCCCACGTTTAACCATGTCTCCTTTGTCCTCCCTACTTTTCGTCGTCTATCACCATCCACTCTACCTTTTTAATGACCCCATTGTTTCACTTTTACTTTATAATTTTAGTTAAATAATCATTAGTCTCTAACACTGCCAGATCTTCTCTTTATTAATTCCATCATAAGCTTTAATTAAATTTTAATTTAAATTTTTCTGCTTTTAATTAGAAGCTAGAGTATGCTTCTGCAAGGAAACTGGATTTAATCACATATTATCATATATTATTCTAAATAAATCCTGGCAAATTCATTTAAATTATTCAGGAAAAACAAAACCAAACAAAACTGGAACAGATTGTAGGCCTATGATAGCATAGTCAGGAATCCAAGTATTTTTCCATACAGAACTACTCAGAGGGCTATAAAAGACTGCTATCTATTTACTCCTATGAATCTTAAAGGGAGTTAACATTATAAAAGTGCCTCACTAAAAAAAATCTATACCACAGCTCCTCAAAAATTTTCTGAGGAAAATAGATATGACTTTGAGTGTTCTGAGGAGAAGACAGGAGCCGAACTTTTAAATGTCTTATAAGTACCTCTTCTTCTTTTCCCCCCTTTTCTTTTTCTTTTCTCTCTACTTAAGGGATCATAACATCAATGCTTCCTTCCCAGTTTCAGAGCTTTTCACAGTTATGCATCTCAGTTCTGGACTGAGCCTAGTCTTTGAAGCTGAAAGAGATAGAACTCCTTTATGTGCAGAAAGAGCTCTACTTTATGTGCAGACTGCTGCAAATAGAAAATGCCTTGATAATATGGATGGACTCTGTAGATGCCCCTTTCAAGGTCTGTAGTGTATGGACACAATATTTCATGCTTTCTGAACCACTTTGGTGCAACCAAGAAGAGGTTAAGAAGCAGCTAAGTAGAATTGCTGAGTGTCTCTGAGCAGAAAGATTTTACTGGGTTTCACTGAGGGGAAATTGAAAAGGGTTTGATGACAAAAGAATAAAATTATTCCTCCAGAGAGAATACCCTTATGTAACTGTGCTTCAAACACCTTTACATTTCCCTCACCTGGTCTAGTGGCCTAATTTATTTATGAAAGAGTAAAACTTCTAAATAGAAATATTAGACATTTAGTGGCATATTTTCCAAGTTACAGATTCTGCTATCAAATTAAAACATTTGTTTCTAATTTACTTTAAAAGTATTGTCAACAAATATAGCTGTACCAGCTGGCAGCATAATATTTCCCCCATATATAACATAGATAAAATTAACATTAAGTTATAACATTGTGCCAGTAGGGATGCACACACAAATCTTGTGTTATTTAGTGAAAAAAGCTGAAAATTTGCATTCCATTTTGTTTGTTTATCAGCAAAAATTATGGTGATGTGGGCAGACATAATGAATGTCTTAATTTAACATAGAAGGGATTAGACTAGGCTAAAGCAAAAGGTTGGAAACTATACAAATACAATTTTTGGTGTCTGGCAGGCTCTGTGAAATTTAACTTAAAATACTTAGGGAGATGAAGAGTCTTAGTTTAAGCTTAAAGTCATGTACTGCTATCTTTGAGAAAATGATCAGGAGAGCTGAAGCACCAAGCTTTTGGAAAAGCAGAGATACAATGTTTAACCTTAAAAAGTGCAAAGCTGTAAATGTATAATCCTAAAGATAGTTTTCTCCATAGTGAAAGAAATAATTTAGAGACATTTAGAAGGCAATAAGGAGAAGTGTAAAGGGGAAAATTTTCCAAGAATCTCTTTTTCTTTTTGTCAGATGGTAAAAGACTGTGGATAGAACAGTACAATATCATGCATATTGACTTATCTATTAATATATAGTCTCCATAATAGCATTTTTGAAAATGTATCTCACATGATTGCATAAGCATATTAGAAGGTCATGGATTATTTGAAGTTACTACTGACCAGTATATTTTTAAAATATATTCAAAATAATTTTGTATTTTTTTCCTGACAAACTGTGCAGATACAGGAGAATTTAGAATATCTTGTATTCTAATTCTGATACCATTCAAAATGTCATGAATGTTTTTAAAGACTTTGTGGTGTCTATATTAAATCTGCAGATGACAGTGAATCCATGTAGGCTTAGTGGCAGAGAGGACTAGTCTTCAGAGAGGTATCCATACATTGGAGCAATAACATAAAAAATACAATTACAATAAGATTCAGTAATCCTACATGTAATAAAAATCTGTATTTAAATGGACGGATGGAAGATGACTAACACCAGGTTGCCAAAAATTAACTTCAGGTCATATTAAAGTTGAGTATGAAACAGTAGCACCACAATATTATAAAAAAGACAAGTAGGATACTAGGTTATACAGAAAAACTCATTATTTGTAAAATTGGCAATAATCTTAAAATGTTTTGGGGTTTTGGGCTTTTTTTACAAATAAAGATGTAACTGGAGTTCTGTGACCAACTTGAGGTATAAACTTTCTAAGAAGGCCTAGAATAGAGTGAGAAAAAGTTATCATTTATCTATAGAAGACAACAAAGGAAATCTTGTGAGACTTTAACTTTTTAAGTCTAGACAGATTGAATCAAGGCTCTTAGTTCTAGATCATAAGCTGCTCTTCATGTGCTTGACTGAGAGTCCAAGGAATTATGGTTTTATATTATAACTAAGGAAAATTAGATTAGATTCAGAACAAAATTTCTAAATTGAAAGGCTTGCTAAGCCCTGACTGATTTCTTTGGCACAGTGGAAAATTAAAGTGACAGTCAGATGTGGTTATATGTCGAAAAGACAATGGAATATTATCACAGGAGTCTACCTTGAGCAGGTTGCCATAGAAAATACCTGTAATTTCTGTCTTGCCATATTACTTTTCAATCCTCTGTGAGTTTATTTTTACCATCTATGTTCCAGTTTTATAAATTAGAAATACAGAGAAAGACATATTTTTTCCAATTAATGCTGGAATATTAAAAAAAAATCTATTATCTAGGACTCAGTTTAGTGCAAGACATACTTTAGTCTCGCAAACTCACTAAGGAAATTGTTGCCATTTTTAGATGGCAAATGGTCATTATAATGGAATTATAAAGGCCAAAATTGGAAGTGTTTTGTCAAGGAAATACTAGTCACTTAATGTATTCTTCATTCTTCACTCAAGTGTAATAATAAAAAACTACTTTTCACTTCTAATTTAATGGAGATTATCAATTTTTTTGTTTGAGAATATCTAGAGCAGACAGCCTGTGTAAAACATTTTCCTCCAGGCCAAAATTTGAAGTGCTTACTTTTTTCAGCTGACAAGCAAATCACTATGATCTTTTGAAGAAGCAGTCTTACAGAAAATGCCTGGGTACTAAACAAATGCTTTTTAAATTTCTAAGATCAAACAGAGATGGGCAATCCACTCTGAATGCTTCAGAAACATGTCCATGTATTTTCTAAGCCTGTCTTTCCCAGGTCCACTTCTAGCAAAATCAGCAAAGCTTCATATTCTACACAACTGACTGGAGAAATGAAATAACAAATCAAGGTCCTCGGAGAAGAGTGTTTAGGCAAGAGAGGGGCTGGGGTTTTTTTCTTTCCCACAGTCTCACAGAGTCTGTAAGTCCAAATACAAGCTCAGAAAGTTTAAGGACAACTACAAAGACAAACCATATTTCGGGAAAGTAGGAAAATGACCTTGCATTTTCTTGTGTAACAACATTCCTCCCAGTACCTGCGTGCAAATAAACATCTTAAATACACTTATTTCTAGTTAATCCATAAAAGCTTGGAACTTGCCTTTGAACACTGCTGAAATCTTTGCTCAAAAATTAGAAAGCCTTCAAGATCCCTTTATAACTACTTAAAAAGTCCAAAGTAGTTTGGATTCAGAGTGCAAATCCATGCAGGATCATGTGGAGTTTTGGTTCTTTGTAGATAGCAGAAAATGTTGTCAGATTATGAGATGGAAACAGCCAGCAGAGTTTTCAGTACACAGAGGCCTGAGATAAAAACAAAACGCAGTATTGTCATTTTGTAACAGCTTTAATCACTCATAACAGTTTGTTCTTATGAATATGTATGAGACACTGATGAACATGAATGATTGATATTTATGATTTGCAAAGTGAAGAAGCTTATCTATATGCAGATTAAGTACCTCCAAGAAAACTATTCTTCCTTTTCTCCCCCGTTTTGGCAAAATTCCTGCACCACTGAATGTTCAAAACTTGTATCTTTCCTGCAAAAACAGCTTAAAGCTCATAAGAAAAGCAATCTCATCTATTCCTTTCAAATCTTTTACTCCAAGATTTCTCAGAATAATTTGGAAGAATATATAAAAATTGCTATGCAGAACATTATTTTAATGTATTTAGGAAATACAGCAAGCAAGGGAAAAATGAAGTATGACCAGTTTATCTTTATATTCATTATATTTAACAGAGTTAATATTGGAAACAGAAATATTTTGAAAAAGCATTGTGAAATAATTTTACCAGTTATGATAATGAATACACATATATGGGCTTAAAAGGATTGGTTAAAGATACCTAGCCTAGAAGAAAATGAGCCTTTCCCTGAAATTTCTCTTACACCATATTAATCCATAAAAAGCATAAAATTTGCCCTCTGAAAAACCCTGAATTTTGCATATTTTATATGACAAAGTTATGAGATTTGTTCATATTTTCCTTGTGATTTAGATCCTAAGTTGCCTCTCACACAAGTGCTGCAATTAACATACAGTGCCAAGCTCTGTCTATTATTGCGTGTTGGAATAGAAAATGAGAAGTATATTGAAATATTAAAGTCATAGAGGTTTGTAATACATGATAAACAACAGAAAAAATATTGGAGGCAACAGTAAAAAATATTCAATGATACCATACTTTCTTTTGGAAATGAAAGCAAAATTACACCTTGTCTGTACAAACAAAAAATACTTTTTAAGTGGAAAACTATGTATAATGGTAAACCTTTTTAAATGACATCATAATAGCAGCTCATCACCTCTTAGCATCTTCTGAATGCCAGCTTCCTCATGGTTTCAGCATTTCAAGGCACACTCAACTTCAGGAAGCTGGATGAATAATGTAATGACGCAGTTAAGATGAAAAGAAAGGGACCTGCTGTTCAGGTGATAGGTACTATGCATGAGATTTTGCTGTAGCAATATGTATCTCAAGATTCACAGGTATTTCTAACAAAAGTTGCTATATCCTCAAAGTGTATTTTGCCTTACACATGCCCCATGAATTCATCTAGATATCTGAATTAATTTCCAATGGCACTTATCCTAATAATTAGGCATTTCATTTAGGTCCATGTTCTGGTCCAGGTTTTTGAATGAAATTTATAAAAATTAAATAATTTGTGAATGTCAGAAGGTGGGAATGTCCAGATTTATAGCTGTGAGCTTTGATAGAAAACTTTACAGGTTTCTTTAAATATGATCAACAGATATTTCTTCTAAATGTGGTGGATGTTAATGCAAGATGTCTTTTACTGAGTGAACAGCTTTTGGTTTTCTTTTTAGACCTTTTAGTCTTCAGGTGCAGATTTAATGTTGTTGCTATTGGCTGAAAAAATTAATCTCAAAAATTCTGCAAAAGTCCCTTCTGAAAAGCACTTTTAAGCTCTTCTGGTTTACCTTGATAATGGTCTAAGTCTTGTACTGGCTGTCAGTGACAAGCATTGTAGTTTGAAGAAGTGTAAGGAAGGCAATTAGAAGTGAAAAAAGAAAAAAAGGTGTTAAGAAAACAAAACAAACCAGAGCAGTCAAAACCCAGTTATCATTAGAGCAAAGAAAGCCGGATGGAGAGCTGAAAAAGAGGGAAGAAGGAGTTCTATTCGCCACTGGTAATGACCTACTAAAAATTTCCATACACTGTATTCAGTACAACAGTTGCAATATTCCAGGCTATTACACTGAAATTATACTTTCCTTAATTAAAAAAAAAAAACAACCCACAACTTTTTTTCAGATCAATACCTCTGATATACCATAATGAAACAACATTATTGTCATCTTCCAAAGCTGATTGTAATTAAATTAATATACATTACATTTAATGTAATTTAAAACTCAAGACCTGGACTTTGTTGCAGAAGTGGCTTTCCACATAAATGGTCATTTGCTTAAAAATTTATTAATATTGAATGAATTAATATTGAAAGAGTGTTAAAGAATATATGCTCCCAATCTAATTGATGGCAAAATATCAGTTCGTGATCTCTCTCTTTTACTCTATTTTGAGGTTTTTCATTACTTTCTGGAGTAAATTATATGGTAGAATTTTAATTTCTACCATTATAAGGTAGAACTATGAGTTCAAGAAGTATTTGGACAACACTCTTAGGCACGTGGTGTGATTCTTGGGGCGTCTGGCACATGGACAGGAATGGGACTGAAGAATCCTGATGGGTTCCTTCCAACTCGGCTTTGTCTATGATTCTATCATTCTATCATTCATACAGTTAATTAGCAAAGCTAAAATATCTAGCTTTTGACACAGAAATAGGCTGTACACTTTCAATCAGAAATGACAAATACTGATTCATATAATATGTTCAATAAAAAATGGAGGATTATTTTTGATTACTTTTTATTAGATAAAAAAATGGTGTTATATTTGAGATACAAAGAAAACTGTGTATCAGAAGAACACCACTAGGAAGAATAATTATTCAACAAAATAGTTTTTGGCTTTGTTGATTTTTGATTTCTTATAATGTTTAAAGATTATATAAACATTCTAGTAGCTAACTGGGGCAATACCCTTTGAACAGGCTTTTAAGCTTGTGTGTTGCAGTTATTGCATAAAGTATTCTATGTCTTCATTCAATTATTCTCCAAAATTGTTTATTTACATATATATATATATATATATATATATGTGTGTGTGTGTGTGTTTGTGTGTGTACACACCACTGTACTTCAGTCTTTCATTAAAGTTTTAATAGGGCCAGATGGAGCAAAAATACAAGAACATATTTTCTTTTAGTGAGGAGGGGAAAGATTTAGTGTATAATGAAATAAGAGTTAAAAAGCAGTTATAGAATTACATCTTAAGTTTTTACGATGTTTTTATTTCTCCTTTTTTATGTGTATATATATATATATGAATATAAGCAAAATCTCAACACTGTGTTCTTTTTACTGAAACAAAATCGTGCTTGATGTAAGTTTAGAATTCTTCAAGTAAATTGGTCTATTGCAAATACATTTAAACATTGTGATAATCCACATCTTCAAGAGGAGGACAGTCTGGGTTAATATTTTCATTCTGCACTAATATATTGGTATTTACATTGCAGTTCCCCGTTAGCCCATGTTAAAAACAGTCAGTTCCAGAAAAGCATTCCCCAGATTTGGCATTTTGATGGCAAACTCTGTGTTTAAATGTGCTCTTATTCAAATGAATATAAAAGTTCTTGCTAATATAAAGAAAAAGGGATTGATCATTTGGAGCCGTTCTTATTTCTTCTGTTTAGATGCCACTAGCTTTGAATCCACTAATTTTTGTAGATGGACAAAGAATAAGGAATTGGGCTCTCAATTATTTTTTTAAATTCCTATGAAAATTGAAAAGTTGTTCATAGGTTCACATAAAACACAGGAATTATCTATTTCTTATGTACATTTGTTATGTCAGAGTGCTTTGTATCTGTGAAATGATTAGGGTACCCAGCTACTGTGGGAGAAACAATACAGAATCTATTTTTCATTTTAAGTAATGCCAGTTATACTCCTAAAGAAGAAATTACCTGAAGTGTATGGATTAGAATTAAAGATTGTGTTATTTAATTTACATTTAATTCTGTAATATTCCCCAGAACTTTTAATTCAAGTAAATAGATTCAAGTAGATTGATAAAGAAAAACCTAAGACCCAGATCCATAGATGTTCCAGCTTTTAAAAAATATAATTTTCATACAAATATGAAGTTAAATCCAGTCAAGTCATAAAATTATTAATTATATTCTCATTTTCCAAAATATTTACACTACATATTAACTGGACCAGCATCCATATAGAAATGGATGAAATTATCAGGGTGCATCAAGAATATTTTTCACTTTTGCAGGCAATATTGTATTCAAGATTTTTTGGTCTCAGTGTTCTTTATTCAGCAGGAGATTATATATACTGGAAGACTTGCAGATATCGGTCATTATCATGTATTTCCATGTTATTAAGGTTCCTCACCCTTAGCACATTATAAGACATTCTTGGTTTGTAGGCAGCACTGTATAAATTAGAGGATTCACCAAGTGTGAACAATAGGTCTTAAAAGCTTAAATGACCTTGTCTTCACTTCAAACTTGTTAGCAGTATACATTTAAAGCTTGGAAGAAGAATGAATACATATAATAAGGCTAACATCTTCAATGGCTAATATCCTCAATGGCTAATATCTTCAATGAAGATATGGAAAAAAAGGAAAAGGAGAAAATAAATGTCTCTTCTTTTCCCCTTCTCAATGTGGAATGTGAAACCAGCAGAAAAATAACTTCCTCAACATATCACCCACATAATAATAACCCATATTAAATTTTCCTTAGACTGTTTGTTTGAAAATTAATGGTATGAGTATTGAAACATCAGGAAGTTATTGTCACCAATTGTACTAAATAGTGTAACTTTCACCTAGATGTCCTTGATATGCTTCAGCAAACATATTTCATTTTAATATCAGCTTTTAAATCAACCTCCAAGTACATCTCAAGATAACAAAGGTTATAAATTAATTTGCATAATAAAACAATAATCCTGGTGCACATTCAGAATTGCAGTGCATATTTTAATGCCATTATACATGTTGATTTAAAACATATCATTTCCCATTCTTTCTAAACAAATTAGTTACCTAAATTAATATGAAATTTTGAGAGGAAAGTACTTTTTTGCCAGTATTCTGATTATTTAATACATTTTATGGAGAAGTCAATGGTGACTTCATGTAGAATATAGTATTATGACTCATATATACAGTGATGTGACTCAGAGAAATATTTTCTCATGAATTATATATTCATGAGAAACTATTTGATGAACAGTGCCTATATTATCCCTTTATAACTGAAGCTATTCAATAGAATTAAAACTCCTTTTCTATTTATTTTTCTTCCATACTTCTTAATCTTAATAAAAATTTACAAAACTCCCTGTTTTAAAAACAAAAGTATAATCCATAAAGCTCACATACATTGTGGCACCTCTTATGTCTAATATTTACTATGACGAAACACATTGTATAATAAATTACTTCAGATATAAATTTGGCTCCAACCTTGCCTTTAACAACTCTAAAAAAAACTCAAAAGAAAATGCTTTGAGTTATTCAAAGTAATTATTTTCTTAATTGATTGGAAATAATTCTAGATAGGTTTCCAGATGCTTTTAATTAATTTATTCCCTATGTATCTCAAGATTCAAAGCAAGAGCTTAATGTATCATACTCTTTAGGAGATTACTCATGCTTCACTCAAGCAAATAAGCTATTGAAACAATTTATTTATTTGGTCAGCTAATAAATCTCTTTCATAATTTCTAATTATTCCTGGAGTTATCATAGCTCGTGAGATTCAGGGAAAACCAGCATTTTTCTCCTGTGTACTTTCTCTACTCATAACTGCTTTATCTATTTTTTCCCAAGTGTTAATTGGTAATTTTATTTTATATTTGTGTTTTTACACTATCAGTAGACTTCTTAATATCAGTCTCAGTGACAGTGAGCAAAACAGTTTTCTTTATTGTTTAAATGTTTTAAATGATTCCTGCTAACACTTCCTACAGTAAAATAGGTGCAGATTATTAAGCTAAAATAAGCAGGTAATAAATAATTAAAATGTGTCTGAAATGACGGCTTTAAAATAGTGCATAGACAAAATGTAGCATACCATTTCCTGGTCACACTGAAAATTTTGCAGGAAATCAGATGTTTGTCTACATCTCAAATAGAAATGTACCACTGATGTTGAGAATTACGCTAAATTTAAGTAGATTAGGCAAATTAGACTAATTTGAAAAATGGGAGGACTATTACCTATGGGTGAGGAGGATGATGTGGAAGCAGAGGAAGAGGTTATATGGCTGTTAAATGTATTAGGAGAGAGAGGTAGAAAACTATCAGTCCTGGAACATTGAGTACTAGGTGAAAGTAGGGAAATACTACGGAATATCTCTGTTTGACACTAGGAAACCATGATGTTTATGAGTTTTCTCAGACTCATCTTTTAAAGTGGCCTAAGTGCTTCGAGATGGAAAAGGTCTTTGTCAAAAATATTCTAGCATTAACTGCATGTTTCTACTACCTTCTTAATCTTAAGGATGAAATCTTTCTAACATGTAGATGTTCTGTTTCACCTATATAATTACTAGGCAAGATCAATTTTATCCTGATAAATGTCTGTATGAGAACCAGCAATTCAAGTTTTTTCTGTTGCTTGATGAGGGGTAGAAAGGAGATTACTGAGATATTTTCAGGGCATATAAGCCCTTTCCCAAGAACTTACCAATGCAAAACATGTGCAAAATCAAAAATCTGTATCATCTGGTATCATAAAGGATATCGTCTCTTCCTGCAATGTTATCGTCTCTTCCTTACAATGTTGTGCTAGTGTAGCTATAAGAGCAATGGAACTACCTGCCTTTAAGACACACCTACCTTTAAGACATCATTCTAAATAGAATAAAAACATTTTACTCCATCCTTCTCTTTTTAAAATTCAAACTATTTTGACAGCTGTTTTAGAAGAAAGAGTGCAAACCAGTGAAGCACTGATGTAACAAAACACCACATTATCTTCCTGCACAGATAGAAATATAATCATTATACCTTCTTATATACCTCGGGGCTATACCGTCCATATTGATCTTTAAATAAATGAAAACCAATTTATCTCTGTAAGACATTATTGTTCTATTCCCTTAAGGGAAATAGCTGACTTCTATTTGTTCAGTGTGTTACAAACTGCTCCCAGATGGGACAGAGACTCTTGCTGTCTCACTTTAGAAACAAATGTCTGAATGAGAAGAGGAGTGACACATCTGTGGTCCGAAGTACCTTGCTTGACTTTATATCCAAAGGGAAGAGAAAGTTTCACAGAACCAGTCTAAGTGAGGAGCAACTTTCACAGCATGTCCCTCAATAATTAAGCAAAGCTACCAGTGACCATGTATGACAGAAACACACATGAGGATATACCCTGAAGTTAAGAATCAACCTTGTAGCACTGATGAGGCTGTAAGCTCTTTCTGGGTGCCTGAATGTACAACTGGAGATTAAAAGACAACATGTGGAAATGATCATACATGAGCTTCCCACATCATTGTGCTGAAATAGGATTTGGAAGCTAACAAAGTGTTGAAATCTTTCCTCCATGTCCTACATCCTAAAATCATAGCATGTTTCTGTTTTGAAGAGACCTTAAGGATTGCGTAGTCTCACCATCCTTATAGTCAGAAATTTCTTCCTAATAGCTAACCTAGATTGACCCTCTTTCAATTTGAAGCCATTCCTCCTTTTCCTGTCACTACACATCCTTGTAAAGGGTCCCTCTCCGGCTTTGTTGTAGGCCCCCTTCAGGTACTGAAAGGCTGCTATAAGGTCTCCCTGTAGCCTTTTCTTCTCCAGGCTGAACAACCCCCAGCTCAACCTGTCCTCATCAGAGAGGTGCTCCAGCCCTCTGATCATTGTTGTCACTCCTCTGGCCTGGTTCCAGCATTTCCACATCCTTCTTATATTGTAAGACTTAGAGCTAGACAGAGTATTCCAGGTGGGGTCTCAGCAGAGCAGAGCAGAGGGATGGAATCATCTCTCTTGCCCTGCTGTCCCCGCTGCTTTTCACATTGGCTTTCTGGGCTGCAAGCACACATTGCAAACTCGTGCCAAGTTTCTCATCCATCAGCACCAAGCCCTTCTCCTCAGGGCTGTTCTCCACCCATTCTTCATCCAGACTATATCAGTGCTCGTGAATGCCCTGACACAGATGTGTGACCTGAGACTAGGCCTTCTTGAACTTCATGAGTTCTCAAATAGTTGCAGTCAGTAGTCTGTTATTCAAATGGAGACCAGTGAGGAGCATTGCTCCTCAAAGGCTGGTATTGGACTTGACACTGTTGGACATCTTTGTTGATGACATGGACAAGAAAACTGAGTGCGCCCCCAGGAATTCTGCAGGTGACACCAAGCTGAGTTGTGTAGTTGACACTGTGAAGGGATGTGGTGCCATCCAAATGGACCCTAACAGTCTTGAGTCACAGGCTTATGAAAATCTCATTAAGTACTACGAAGTCAAATGTCTTACATCCTTGATATTTTCCAATAAAATGTGTTTGAAGTAAAAAATCATTGGGTGATATAAACTAGGTTGAAGGCTAAGGAAACAAGCAGCAAATTAGGGCGCACAGATGAAGTCCAAAATTAGAAAAATTCCAAATCTTGGTTCACAAAAGAGGAAATGAGAAAGACAACTAACTACTCACAATTTTTCATACTACTGTTGGTTCCAGCTTGCATTTACAGTGATTTATATTAAAATATGTATAAACTGTCATAACATCTAGTTGGGAGAAGATAAATCTCACTAGTTAAAGGGAGACTGAACACCTTAGGTTTATTAAATAGCAATCTGTGAGATATTATTACTGGAAGAAATTATTAACAAGGCCTATTTCCTTTTCAGCAAACTGAATATTTCTTCAAAATAATTTTTAATTCACATTTGAATGACCACAATGCTTTATCTGTGGAAAATGTGCCTTCTAGGAAATTATTTTTTGATGTAGATGTACATTGTTCTATTTCAAAGTGAAGCTATTTAGAGAAGCCTTGACTTTCTTGTTTCCAGCTTTCTATGTCTTCCTCTTACAGTTTTTATTTTTTTCAGAAATATTTTTTCACACACAGAACTTCATACCTGTGGGGGGACTGTGTCTGTATGTGTGAGAGTGAATGGCAAATGGGAAAAAAATCATGGGCATAGGTTAATATTAATTTCTCAATAACCCTGTTCCTAAGACAAATGTAAGTTGAATATTTAGCAGGATTGACATATATTTTTTGCTGCTTATACATGGAATAATTAATTATCTCTCACAATTTTCTTGATGGAAATAATGTTATGACAGTTTAAGTCCAGAACTTGCTCAAAAGCAGCATTTTCAAAATTCTGTAGCTAGTCTGAATATGTGGATTGTCTTCTGACAAACCATTCTTAGACATGTAAATGTAAGCTTGAACATTACTATTTGTACATTTTATACTTAGTCTTCACATAATTAGTATATTGAAAAAACCCAAAATGCCAAAAACCAAAAAAGCAGATAATCAGTGCAGTAATCAATTAGCATGATCTTTACTATCTGAAATCACTTTTTTACTGCACTCTGGTCCTAGGAGTAAATGCTATTAAACACTGATTATTATTTTCCCATTAACTTCTTTCCCTTTGCAATGTGTTAATATAAACAGAAAGACTGTGCAGCCATAGATCTAGTCAGTACATTTTATTGTGCATTTTTTATATTTTTCTCTTAGATATTATTTAACTTGCTAAAATCCTAGGTTCTCTACTTAAACTTATAAGCTTGCAATAACTTACAAAAGTAAAAATATTTTTTCTGTAGAAACAGACAAATTATTTTTAATCTGTAGTCCAAGACCACTATCTGGATTATATTATTCATAAAATTATTTGTGGTCAATAGACCTTGGCTGGCTGGCAGGAGCACACCAAGCTGCTCTGTCATTCCATTCATCAACAGGACAGTGGGAGAAAATAAAATTAAAATCTTTGGGGTCAATACAAGGACAGGGAGATTGCTTACTAATTAGCAACATGGACAAAGCAGAATTTCTTCCTTGATTTGAGGAAGAATAACTTGATTTGTTGTCAATTTCTTGTAATGGAGTAAAATGCTTTGACATACTTAGGAACATGGAAAAAAGTAAACCCAAATTCACCCATCCTTCCCTTCCTCTCAGATTTGATTTTCTCCCTAGTTCTTTTACCTTCTTGACCCCTGCTATCCCTTCCATGTCATCTGGAGCAGGAAAGGTAGTTGTGCTTAATTCATAATTCTCCATCTATTCCACCCTTTCTTCCTCATGCTCTTCCCCTGTTTCAGCATAGGATCCCTACATGGGAGATAGCCCTTCATGAAATGCTTCAGTTTGGGTCACATTCAAGCTATACAGCCCTTCAGGAGGATACTACCCCCACATGAGGCTACAGCTACTGCCAGAAAACTTCGTCCTCTGTGGGTTCCTCTCCACAAGTCACAGTTCCTGCCAGGCATCTGTTTCAGCTTGCAGTCCTCCATGGACTGCAGTGTGGATATCTGCTTTGCCATGGTCCTCCATGGGCTGCACAGGGACAACCAGCATCACCATGGTCTGCACCATGGACTGCAGGGGAATCTCTGCTCCCTGTCCCGAGTATCTCCTCCTGATCCTTGTTCTCTGGCGTTGATGTCTCCAGGGCTGTTTCTCTTGCATTTTCTCACTCCTCTCTCACAGCTGTTGTGCAGTATCTTTTCCTCTTATGTTTTCTTTCATACATTATCACAAAAGCACTACCAACTGTATTGATGTGCTCCTCTTTGAGCACTGGTGGGTACTTCTCGGAGATGGCTGGAACTGGATTTTTCTGACCAGAGGAAAACTTATGTGGTCTTCCTGGAGAAGCCACCCTGAAGCACCCTCAGCTACCAAAACCTTTCCAATTAAACTCAATACATTATAGTCAAGAATTTTAATTGCATACACTCCTTCCAAAAGAATAAAAGTTCATGGAAATTGGAACAGAAAACAGATTTTACACAAAAAATTTTTAGACTTAAAAACTCCCACTCAGAACAGGAATTCCAGCATTATTCTGAATTCAGTACTTCCCTTCCTTTGTTGCTGGAGTACAGTTTTATAGGCCTTGTTTCTTTTAGATTGTTCAAAACCTTGTGCAGCTCCAGGTGTGGAGACAAATCAAGCTTGAACTGTATGTAAAAATGCTTTCATGCATTTCAAATCCAACTGTTCTATAATAAGCTTGCTTGCCTTCACTCCTAACTATGAAAGTTGTTTTATGCCTAGCTTCTCACGAGAAATTGAAGCATTATCAGAGAGATAGATTCTCAAGTGCTTTCACACAATTCCCAGGTGCTATGATATACTCTTGCATATTGAAAAAAAGTAGTAAGAAAAGATAATTTTATAAAATTCTGTTAATCCAGCATGTTTAGAAATAAAACATGCTGCTTAGTATAATAATAATTCCCATTTGCATTTTCAATTTTCTGATGACTACTGTAAAATATTTCCAACTGAATTACTGAGACAGTTTCACTGATCTATCTTAGTTACTCTATTTCTGGATTTAAAGTGTGTCTTCTTGCTTTATATGTCCAAGGAAAGAATATTTCTAGTTTACAGATTTATTTTAATAATTTGAAAAAGATACTAATATAATCTTTTTGACAGTTGCAATTGTAACACAGAAAATCTTCATTTTAAATTGATGAAAAAAAATATTTCCTTGCCATTTGGATAATAAAAGCCTCAGAAATTTTCACAGCTTATTACAGGAGCAGTTAAGAAGAAAGGTTAACTTAATGCACAAGGCCACAGTATGGAGAGGTAACAAGCACAGTGGTGGCCATCACTCCTAAACACTGAGGTAGCAGGAGTATTTATTTAGCCTTGGTATGTGAGAGGATTAGGTCTTAAATCAACTGATAAAATCCTCTCTCTCCTTTCTATTCCAATGACCTTTTCTTCTCAGCCTGTTTCTCTTTATGTTATTGTCAAGACTCTACAGGGTCCTGCCTTCTGCTCATCTGTGCTTTGGACAAGCTGAGCCTGCAACAAAGTAATCCACTGCTGTTCCTCAGGATTCCACCTTTTCTGCTTCCCTCCTTTGGTCACTGAATATGTATTCCTAAATATGAAAGATAAGGCATGAGTCCATTTTAGATCAGCAAAAAGACAATTAAGACAACACCTCTTCTGAAAATTTTTAAATACAGGAGAGAAGATAAAATGTATTTAGGCAAGTGAGGTGTAATAGGCATTTTACTGAGTGTGCTAAGTCCATATCCCTTTTTAACATTAATTATAATTAATACAAATAAGAATTCAGGAATACTGATGAATCAATGTCTGAGTATTTGATATTTGTTGATGGAAAAAAATACAAAATTATAGTCACTGAAGACAACATCACATTCCAGGCTGGCAATGCTCATATTTCACACTAATATGGTGCCCCAAATTAAATATATATATCACTTTCTTATTTGTCAGGCTACTAGAGAAGAGAGAGAGAGAGAGAGAAAGAGAAATATCTAGATTTAATATATCTGCAAAATACAGATAAATCTGCTTGTGCATGTATTATTGATATCCCAGTATCAGAATGAGGAAGGTAACAAAACACAACAAGTTTTAGCATTGCTCTGTAGAATGCAGCTGCCTGTACTTCTGCAGCTAAGACATTTCATTATTGCCCGTTTAAGGTGATTATGCTTCATTTAATATGAATGCAAAGTGTATAATGCTGGATAGGTTTAAAGCATTCATATCATTTTGATCCCACAAAGCAATCTGTTGCAACACAGATTTAAGAATCTTTTCACTTTCAGAGTTAGTTAAATACCTGAAAGAGAAACTGGAGAAATACAGAGTTTCAACTTTAATTGACTGTTTTGAGTGACATCAAATCTGATGCTGGCTACCATGTCATTTTCTTATGTCATAATGAAATCCGCATTAGGAATTATTTTTTGAGGATGAGACTTCAGTTGAATCAATGTTTCTAAATTAAACAAGGAAAAGAAATTGATACTTAGTGGAAAGCAACAGCAATTGTTAAACAAAGCTATAATAGTACATGTACAGTACAATTATACTGGGCCATACATCTGTCCTTTTTGTCACAAAGGTATCATAACACAGAAGCTAGCAAAACTAGCATTTTCTTGGTTATGCTCAAATTGTTGAAGAAAATGTACTCATCTTCCCCTACAGTTCTTAATTTCTTCACATTGTTATGTCTACATCTGCCCTTTCCTTTCTCCAGCTGTGCAGCTCCGTGTATAGGTCATAAAGTGTAGCCCAAAGAGAATGTGTTCAACAGGCTCTGTCCCAGTGGGAACAATTATTTAAAAAAAAAGCAGTGGGAAACAGGAAGGATAGAAATTCCCTGGATGTACACAAGAACTTTGTTGCCATAGCTAATAGGGCATTTCAACGACTGACAAGTGGGACACATTTTCTGTTGAACAGAGCCCTAAATTAAAGTCAATTCTTGTCTCCCAAAATTTTTAACTCTTGAAATACTTTTCTTTTTCATGTAATGAGAGGAAAGCATAGGTAGGAGTGCAGAACAGCCTGATTCTCTGTTCGTTCAAATTTTCATCAGGAGGAAATCCACACCATAGCATAAATCAACCTTTACTTCAAAAACTGACCTTGGTTTCCTCAGAATAAATGGAATAGTTTTCCTGCTCTCTCACTATTGAATATCTCACACTGATTATAGATCAGTCAATGACAAAGCCCTTTGGCTTGTGGACTGAGAAGGTCTAGACATGTTTTAACCATCTGTGTCGTTTTTGTAACTTTTAGTTAGCTACAGAAACACTTGTAGCTGCAGAAATACTTATTCCCTAGAATCAGATTTCAATGATATTCCCTTCCATAACACTGAAAACCATTTCCTTTCAATTATTAGCCATTGGGAAAAAATATCCAAAACCAATCAGGAACAACAAGAAGAAAGGGTTTCAAGACTTCCAAAGTGATTTTATCTTATTTAAAATGTACTGCCTTCAAAGATTCTAGGAGCAAGTGTATTTTTTCTTGTCTTTCACTTAATTCATTTATAACCCCATAGCAACGATGAGGAAAAATTAAAGTCAGACAGTGGGGCAAACCTCTTTATGCATCATTTGAGCCCCACCTACCCTTAAAACATCTGTTAAAGCATACATTTTTCGATGTTTCCAAATTACTTATTATTTTATTAGAAAATTTATCTTCATACTTTCTCTCTGTTGGATGGTTAAAGCACCCCTCCTCTTGCTTAGAGAGTGATTATATTGCAGACTATTGCATTTGCTCAAAAACATATCTTTACTAGTCATTCACCTTGTCAGCTGATACTCTAGTAATCAATACAGAACCTTCATAATGACACATATGGTCTTAAAGAGTATTTTTACATGCTTTACTCCAGAAAAAACAGGCAAACAAGCAAATAAAAACCACTAAAAAATCCAACCAAACAAGGAACATATAAAAGGTAAACCCAGGTAAAATATTTCAAATTGCAAATAGTTTTAATGCTATTTTCCTCAGTGTTATCAAAGATGTTTCTTTTTCATTACTACTTAGTTTGAAATAAGAAGAGAGGCCATATTTGCTTGAAAGCAGTAAAAATAAGCAGATTTAAAATCTAATTTCTTCTCTGTATGTGTGAAAAGGAGACAGGGTACTATGCTGGGTTCTCAAAATAGGTCTGATTGTTTGTCTCCTAACCTCTAACACTAAAATACTCAAGGCAATTTTCATTTGAGTATATAAGTTTTCAAGCCTTACCCTTCTGTATCATCTGTAATTTTGGGATACTGGATGCAAAGAGTGACACTTATGTAACTTTTGGACTGGAAATGTGTATGATGCAAGGATTCTGTCTTAGTACGTGAATTGCTGTGTGTACTTTCTAAAGAAAACTTTTACATAGAGAGTTTCTCCTTCGGAGAGGAACACACAACCAACTTCCAGGCAATCTGAAAAAACATAATGGCATACCTAATTAAGAAGAAAAAGACATTTACTCAAGAAAAGCCCAAGACTAGTTATTTTTATATCCTAGCTAAAATAAATGTAACATCTTGCTCCCAAGTGTAGGCGCTTCTGCATGTAAGTAACTGAGGATTAATCATCATTACCCCAGGGACTTCAATTAGCTGCGATTTAGATAAACAGAAAATCTGTGAAATATGTGAAAGTCTGATTTTGTTCTCAATGTTGGGAGAATTCCAGTTACAAAAACTGTAAAATCAGAAATTTAGAATTTTAGCTGGCATGTTGGAAATGAAATAAAGCAGATAATCAAAGTAAATACAGTAAACCCTCAAATATTTACTGCCTAGCAGGTCTTATCAACAGTTTAAGATGCTGGAATGCTATATACCATGCAAAATTATTTGATTATGCATTAAATGTTGACTGAGGAGGTTTACAGTAACTGAAGTAGATTGTGAATTACTGTGCCTTTGAGATTTACGTAGAAGATTAGTCTCCAGTTACCAAAAACGTTGTGAAGACAGAAATCTTGGGGAATTTTTTGTCTTGACCTTTAGCAAAGGACGTGAAGAACATCACAAAAATAATTTTGGTATGCCCTCATAGACACATTAGTTTTGAAACAATTCTTCTTTTTTTTTCTCTAATTTTTAGTTTTGGAAAACACTTTTATAGAAGAACAAATGAGTTTTTTTGTTGGTTTATAGAATTCTATAACCCTGGTCTGATTGTTCCAAACCTGGACATGTAACTTCAGAGTCACTATGATAACACAATACTCCCAAATTCTTTTCATCTTGTTCACAGGAAGCTTATTATTTAAGGGTAGCATATTTAGCTGATCTGGGGATAGAAACAACACAAAGTAGAACTCAAAAGCTATACTAGAGATATAATTGACTGACATTTTTATATGTGTGATGTATTGCCTTTACACTGACAATACTTCTAGTCAGTATATTATTCTTTCTAAACAGTTCAAGCACCATTGTGTAAAAAATTTACTCTTTTTATGATGAAAAAATTGCATGGCTTATCCCATTTCCCCTTACTTCTGGATTCTGTGGGAGTAACAGAAGAGTATATGTGCAAGCATTCGCCAGCAGAATAATTAAAGAACTAATGTTGTCCATCAGCATGTCTTCTTCATGTTTGGGACTCCTTGTGTATATAGGCAATGACCATTGATGGACCTATTTGAAACACACTATTATTTGACAGTTCCATAAGCTGAATGAAAAAGTAAAAGTAATTACACTGTTCCCAACCCACTGGATCTCTTGGGTGGACATGTCTAGTCCATGCTCTTAAAATGCAGGAAAGAAATAGAAGGTAGCTGTGTGGATATTCTTTGTTTCGATTGATATTATCACCAACTGTTACTTGTAACAACTTGAAGAGCAGGAAAGTTTTGTCCAGAGCTATAGTGGAAAGAAATACTCTAGTTGTTGCACAAAAGCCTTTTCTTGATGTCTCTGACTTCTAAAAAATCAGGAGAGGGACAAGGATAATTAAAAAGAAAAACAATACAAAATGGTTACCTGAAATGACAAAATGGTCTATTTCTGTATGCTGGACATTTCCATAAGAAATAAATATCCCTTATGAGGTTTCCATGTGTTCACTTTTTTGAGCTTATCCAGGTCCCTCTGGATGGCATCCTTTCCTTCAGATGTCTCGGCTGCACCACTCATCATGCTGTCATCAACAAACTTGTTGAGGGTGCACTTGATCCCACTCTCTATGTATCAATGAAAACACTAAACGTCAAGTTGTCCTAGTATGGATCCCTGAGGGAAACCACTTGTCACTGGTGCCCATCGGGACATTGAACCAGTCACCACTGCCCTCTGGGTACGACTCTCCGACCAATTCATTGTCCACTGAACCGTCCCCATCAAATCCCTCTCTCTAATTTAGAGAGAAGAATGTTTTTGGGAACTATGACAAAGGTTTTACAGAAATCCATACAGATGACATCCATAGCCTTTCCCTTGTCCATGATGCAGTCATTCCATCACAGAAGGCCAGTAGGCTGATCAGACAGGACCATGTTTTGTTCTGTCAGGGATGTTGCTGCAAGGTCAACTGACAAAAATCTTAAGAGTCTACCTGGCTCAGCAGATTTGTCAGCAACTGGGCTTCATCTCTTTGGAGATCAGTTCAGTAATGAATACTCATAAAGAGGAATGGGAACTTGAGGCTAGTAGTAGGTCTACAAGAGTAGTGAAACCACTCACCTCTTTCATACTACCACTTATTTTCCAGTCCCTTTTCCATGTTGTTTTAGGGATCGAGTCTGAAAGTACTTCCAATATAGGATTTGAAGACACCAATAGGAAAAGTTGAGTTTCAACCAAATGGATATACTGCTGAGCAGACAATAGAGATTTGATTCAGCACATATCAGGCTTTCATTTGAACCTCATTTCTCGCAGTTCTCTTGTTTAATTTCAGAAAGAGCTAGTAACTATTAACATGATGTAATGAACACATTACATTTAATCACATCACTAACACTGCCAGGCACAAGTTAATGAGCATTCATTTGAGATTTTGGACTTCTTTTTATTTTAATTATTAAAGCAAATAAACATTGCTATCAGTAAATTTTCTCATTCTAAATAGAAAAAGTTTTTGTATGTGAGCAGCTCTAGCATTTAATATACCAGTTGTGATCTCAGTAGTGCTTCAGTCTTATACAAATATTATACCTATCTGAAACCAAGGAGTTTGTTCTATAGGTCAACTGCATAATATACTGAACTTCATCATCACAGATTTTAACTTCATTTGCATTTGATTCTATTATTTTCCAGCGTTTGTTCCCTCACAGGCAACTACATTGTCCTGGTTTTGGCTGGGGTAGCTGGTACAGTGCTGTGTGTTGAATTCAGCATGAGAATGATGTAGATAACACACTGATGTTTTGGTTGTTGCTAGGTTGTGTTTACCTGAAACCAAGGACTTCTTTTGTATGTCATTCTCTGCCGGTGAGAAGGTACACAAAAAAGGCTGGGAGACAAGTGACACAAACTTGCCAAAGGGATATTCTAGACCATGGAATGTTATGCCCAGTATATAAACCGGGAGAATTACTTGGAAAGGGGAATGATCAAGGTTCAGGGATGGGGTCTGACATTGGTCAGCGGGTGGTGAGCAATTGTATTGTGCATAATTTTGTTCTCCTTGGGTTTTATTTTTTCCCATAATAATAACAATACTAATAATTTATTATTTATTCTTTAGGTTTTTTCCCATTATTAGGCTGTTCATTCTTATCAACACTTTTGATTCTCCTCCTCATTCCACTGGGGTTGGGGGTGAATGAGCAGTTGGTGCTGCATTGCTGGCAGGGCTTAAATCCCAACAAATGTGAAATTCAAGTAACTGCAAATTAAATTTTTGTCTAATTTCTATGTATTTGCTTTTATAGATCATTATATCAAACTAATCTCTACATATGAAATTTATCTAAAGGAAATTTTCTGGTTTTTTATACAGTGAGCTGCAACACAACTTGGCCTAAGCTCTCATGTATGACAGTTTGAGATTCTAGTTTAAGATGTGTTTTAAAGGAATTTCAAGTGTCATTGACATGTCAGCTCTTCTTTATTCTTTTAAGAAAGGTCACTAGCAGAAACAGTATACTCCTAGTATATACAAGAGCATCAACTTTGAGCAAAATTTTTATGTTAGGGAAGATTTACAGTTTACACCGTACCTTTTTCTTTTTTTTAATATCATTGGTTTAATTAACTTGAGCAAATCTGTGAAGCAACACAAAATAGTCATATAGCTTGTGAGGTATAATAATAGTTATAGTATTCCCACAATAAAAACAAAATAAAAATAGTTTCTTCTCATGAAAGACATAATTGTAGTTAATAATAACAATTTATAAATCATATTTCATATCTTACATTATAATTTTCCTTATCAGGACACAGAAAAAATAAGAAAGGAAATTTTAAATAAAATGTTAGTCTGTCTGGGACAAACGCAAAATTCCTTAAATCTTAGGAAAAATCAAGTAACAGACCTCTCTTTAGGTTTCAAAAAGGAGGAGGAAAAGCCAAAAAATTATCATAAAGAGATGTTTCTGTTTTAAGAAAAAATCCAGAAAACCAGTAGCATTGAAGCCAGTGTCTGCACAACCTTTATATCATTGCACTTACAAGCAGTCCTTTAGTACATGGAATATTTTTGCTTATTTGTTTCTCTACTTACTGAGCTTGGATTATAATTACCTAGATGTAAACATGCCACTACATTTTGAATAAATGGAAAGGTTATTCTCCAAAGTGAATTCCTCCCAACATGCAGTCAGAAATAATCTATAAAGGTGGACTTTAGTGCTGGGTCCTAATTAGAACAATTTCAATAGTAGAGTGAATGTTAGATCCATGTATTTCTTTCACACATTGTTTATTGGTTAAGCGCTGCAGTGGAGAGCTCTCACTAATAATCAATAAATCATTGCTGATGCCCAAAAAGAGTCCCATCCTTTCCTCTTGCCTTCCTCAATTCTCTCTTGTTATCTTCACTTAGGATGAGCAAATTATCAAAGGACATCTCAGGCTACAAACTCATTATCTCTTCTCTAATTATAGACACACACACACACAGACACACACACACACTCACACACACACACACAAGTACCAGGCATTTGTTCCCACTTATGTCATTTATCTGTGTAAGTTCCTGAAAAGGGTGACCTAGCAAACTTAGAGCACACCTGACAGACTCAATTCCTATGAGAAGAAAAAACAGGATACCTGTCCAGCAAGATTCAAAAGACTGGATTTTTTTAAAGTGCCAGATATAGCTTAAGTAAGTAGGATTATACAAAGCCAAACAACTGAGAACCCCCCTCAACCCCTTCCAAAGGCAAAACAAACAAAACAAAGAAAAAAGACATTTGCTATTCTGCAAAACATTCCAAAGAAGTGTAAATCTGAAATTTTCCAAACTAAAAATTCTAATACAGAATTAATGCGCAAGTATTCCTAAAATTTTTGAACCTGGAAAAATTAAAAATGGTAGGAGTGTTAACAGCCGTCAAAAATGGATTCGGGAAGAATTCAAGCAGCCAGTAACTTGGGGTTAAGAGTTCAGTATCAAGCCAATTAGATAAAAATACATTTAAAAACGGAAAAAAAAACAAGAAAAAAAAATTAATCATACAGATATATTATCTAGTCAGGAACTGTGTATATATTTTTTTTAAATAATAGTTTCCACCAACAAAACAGCAGTCTTACATGAGCAGTCACTTAGGAAGGTAGATTCAAGATTATTTCCTTTTTAAAATTCTTCTAATAAGGTTTTCAATTAAGGGTGCTTAAAGCCTAGGAAGGTTTTTTTGTGGATTAAATCAAGAAGTAAGAAAAGAAAAATATGTATTTATGTGTAGTGTGAAAATTGTCAACATATGTTACCAACAGAGTTCCAAAAATTTCTATGCTGAGACATGAGGCATTCAACACAAATCTATCAAAAAAACCCACAACAAATAATGAGGTTTTCTCTGACACAAATGCTGAATTTAGGATGAGGAAAACAAATCATTAGTGTAAAGAGTACACAGATGTATGCAGTAGGGGGAAGAAACTAGAATAATTAAAAATTGATATGAAATTTCATTGCAGTTACAGAGATGTGGTGTGATAGCTCACATGACTGGAATGCTGCCATGGATGGCTCTGCCTTTTTTAGGTAAGAGAGGTGAAGTGATGGATTTGCTCTTTGTGTGAGGGAGCATCTGGAATATCTCAAGCTCTACCCAGGAGCAGACAAATGAATTGAGAACTTATGGCTGAGAAGTAAGGGACTGGATCATATGCATGATAATATACTGGATAACATGAGTGGGCATCTGCTATAGGCTGCCTGATCAGGAGGAGGAAGTTCATATGAGACTTTCTGTGGAAAAGACTGCCCAAGGAGGTCCTGGAACCTCCCTCTCTGGAGACATTCAAAACGCACGTGGACAAATTCCAGTTTAACCCATTCAAGGTGGTATTCGAGAGGTCCCTTCCAAGCCTAACGGTTCTGTCATTTTGTGATCTGTGACACCAAGGTTCCAAAGGTAGAATAAACTATCTAAGCTAAAAGCTAAACTCACAGGATACACTTGCAACAGGGAAACACGTCTGGGACACAGGTGATTGGCTGTCAAGTACCTTTTAAATATTCAGTCATCAGAAAAATATCTGCAATTTAAATATCTTGTTAGATTTAATAACAGTTGTCAAAAAAGCACATTAACATGCCTAGGGGATTAATTCCCAACTTCCTTAACTGCATCTATGTGACTAAGACGAGATTCAACATGTGCTGTATAGTCCCAGATGAATATATTTCCATGTTTTATGCAATGATAATTCAAACTAGCTGAAATCTTTTAAAAACATTGTTAAATTAAAAGGCATACTTCAAATATAGAGAAATGGAAATTTTGTAAGTCATGTTCATTCACACAACAGTCTGCAAATGTACCAGATCACAATCTTGTTTAATCAAGCTCAGCCAACAAACTTCCTTTTCACTGAAGTTTCCCCTAAATTTCCCCTAAGATCTTCATAGAGACATTGATGAACTGTGAGATGAATGAGAAAGCAGTTTGGTGGGTTAAAAAACTGCCTGAATTATTGGGCTCAGAGGGTGGAGATCAGAGATATAAAGTCTAGTTGGAAGCCAGTAGCTAGCAGCATACCCCAGAAATCAATATTGGCCACATCACCAAAAAAGACTGGAGTGCAGAGTTCATCCTCAATTTGCAGATGGCACAAAACTGGCAGAAGTAGCAGAGGACCTGCTGCCATCCAGAGGGGCCTTGAAGAAATTACCTGAGAGGAATGTCCTCCACATCAGCAAGGGGAAGTGTGAACTCCTGCGACGGGGCACCAAGCTAAACATGAACCAGCAATGTACCCTTGAACCAAAAAATAAAAGGCTAATGCTCTCCTGGCATGTATTAGACAAAGCATTTTCAGCAGGTCGAGCGAGGTGCTCCTTACCCTCTATTAAACCCTGGTAAAATCACATCTGGATTTTTGTGTCCAGTTCTTTCTTCCCCAGAACAAGACAGACATGGATGTACCAGAGGGGGTCTGACAACGTGCCATGAGGATGATGATGGGACAGGAGCATCTCTGTCCTGAGGAATGGCTGTTCTGTGTAGAGAAGAGAAGGTTTGGGGGAGATCTAATTACTGTTGATAAGTTCCTGACGGAGGAAATGAAGAAGATGGAGCTAAGCTCTTTTAATTGGTGTTTAGTGTGAGGACAACAGGCAGTAGGCACATACTGCAACACAGGAGGCTCCCTCTAAACATCCAGAAGTTTTTCAATATGAGGGCAACTGAACACTGTTGCCTCATAAGTTCCCCACAACAGTTGTGTATTTTCCATCCTTGAAGATATTCAAGTCCACCTGGACATGGTCCCAGGCAATTATCTACAGGCCTCCCTACTTGAGCAAGGAGATTAGACAAGGTGACTTCTAAAGGTCCTTTTGAAGCTCAACCATTTTGTGATTCTGTGACTGAAGTTTTATTATCTCCCTAATTTTTAAAATACACATAGAAGATGTAGTGTGTGTGACTATTGAAGTTATCTCTCTATCAAAATTTGCTTTTTTAAAAAAATTTATTTAAAAATTGCTTTTTAATTTTTTAAAATTTTTATTAATTTTTGGAGAATAGGTGAAAGAACAGTATATTTGACTTTTTTCACAGTAGCTTGAAAGGATAACATGATTTTAGGGCAAATAAGATATTCAGGTTGGTCCAGGTTGTAAACCATGAATACTGACATAGCCTTACTGAAGTGGAAGCATCTGACCTTTTAGTGCAGTTAATATTTTTAAGGCTAGGTGAATAAATTAAAAAAATAACTCAGAATTAAAGTGTGTGGTTGTTCTTTTATTCAACTACATAACTGCACAGCCTGTGACAGGCATCAATCACTCCAGGAAGAAAACATAATGGGGTCATAAGTACGTGCAAAGCAATGTTCAGCAGAACAGAAGTTAAAGCTAAGCATTAACAAGAACTACTACAAAAGGTAAGCATTAACAAGAAAGAGAAGCTTTGTAGTTTACAGAACTACAATTATATACATTTTCATGAAAAACAAAATTGTACTTAGACTTTGGTTTGGATTTTTTAAATTGAAATTATCATTAAAAGTACATAAAGAGGAAAAGTCAAAGACCAAAGTTTCAAGCATTGATAGTAAGAAGGTTATTTGAAGTGGTTGGATAGCACTTCTTTCTAGACTAGTTTAACAAATAAAGTTTGAAAGAAGTACCTAAAAGCCATAGAAATTGGTTTAGAAACAAACTACTGACTCAAAAATGAAGATTTAGTTTAAAATAAATAAAACCATAACAAGGATGGAAACTGAAAAGAATCTGGTGTCTTCACAGGTACTGCAAATCTCACTTTTGGTGAGATGATCATGAAAGTTTTACTTTTGCCATAGAATCATAGGATGAGTTGGGTTGGGAGAGACCTTACAGATCACCTATTTTCAAACTGTTTGCAATGGACAGGCACCCTTTCCACTACACCAGATTAGTTCTAAATCTCTTAATATTTGCCTTTAATAACTGCAAGATGCTTCATATGTACATTTTCTTATGATGACATTATCTACTAGTTTCAATATCTCTTCTTCCATCCTGCAATTTAGCTTTCATATGCATTTATAGAGAGAAATCACAGCTGTTTTCTACTTTTGTTCTGTGATACAGAAGCCAAATTATTCTCATCTGTTGCTTTTTTATGATGAATCCTTCCTTACTCTACACATCTAAACAGCACTTCCTGGCCTTATTTTAATTTACCATCTTGGAAAGAGACAGGTGAGAGTACACATAATCCTGCAATTTAAATTTTTTCTGTGACTATTATAGATCATGAGTATTTTCCAGTCTCAGTAGAAATACCTTTTCTTGCTTATCTAAGAATAATCAATTATAACATCAAAGTACAGCATATTATTTAAGTAAAATTATTTTGCAATAAGCCATATTAGATTTTATTTCAGCTTCCATTAACTTCATAATTGTAATTACTCCTCTGCTCATTTTTTCCCTTAATATGTTTGTATCTGTCTTACTCTCTGGGTATTTTTTTTTTATTTCTGATATTATTACACCTGATTTGTCAATTTGCAAAAACTTTAACCTAGTTTTTCACATCAATTCATGCAAAATTATAGAATAAATATTTTAGACTCTACACTTTTCAAGGTAATTTTCAAGGCATTCAAAGAAATGCCTTTCAATTACTTAAGTTAGATTTTTCAGAACCTTTCTCCTATCAGCCAAACTGAATAACCCTCAGTTATTAGTTTCTCTAACAGAAACTCTATTGGTTTCTTAGTTTCTCTATTCCTACAGGTCACTTTTTGCTGTATTTACTGCAGCTTTACTGTCTAGTCTTCTCTTACAGCACAGCAGCTGTATCCTAAATTGAACTTTACACAGTTCTAGAACGTTCTCCTGTCTTCAGTGTCTGCCAGATATAAAGTCAGCATGTCTTTGAGTAGGTCTCCTTTTATCTCAAATCCATCTGTTAATTGCAAATGGATTTTTAAATTAGAAATATGTTTAAGGATAGAATTTGAACCATTATTCTTCTTGTTCAGATGACTAAAGTCTAGACAGAAATCTGAAATGCCTCACTTTATTAATTGGAATGCTTATAATGGATCCATAGTAATCCATACAACAACATTCTGTTTGCAAGATGGATCTAGGAGCTTAGACTGCAGGCAGTAAATTCCACAGGACTAGAATTATGTAAGTTTTCCATTCAGCTCAGTAAATTACTATGTATTTCTGCAGCCTGAAACTAATGCCAAGGATTTATTTAGAATTTAAATAAAGCTCAGTTTTTACTGCCATTAATTAAAAAGGAAGATATTTTTGTTTATCTGAGATACTTTAAAGGAAAGCAAGAAAATCAAGCCAGAACAAATAGATTTATATGTGAGCACAAACACTCAATTATGGAATTGCTCCAGCCTTCATTTCATTTGGTCAAGGTTCTCTTTCCCCTTGAGCAGCAAAGTAGTCTGCTGGCAGCTAATGAGGTGAAAACAAACAGACATAATTAGAAATTGTGTAATTAACATATTTACCACTACAAATACTGATTTGGTGGAAATTACGATTTTGACAAATTTCCAAATTTTAAAGTGGAAAAGAAGAAGAATTTTTAAGGAAAATATATCTGATTCTATAGAGTATAATTTAATCTTTATTTTTAATTTGTTACTCCTGAAATGTTGCATTTTATGTAATATGTTAATATCTCACCAAGAAAGAGATTAATGCACACTGTTTTACCCGGTGTCACTACACATTAATTTTAAATAATTCACTAATTACCATTATGTTTTTCAGTATATTTTATCCTTCCCTTCATTGGGAAAAATGTAATCAAAACAGTCAAACTATACTATAAACATCCCATACAGCCCCTCCAACTCCCATGGGACAGTACATTTACTCCCATACTGGAAAATAAATGTGACTCACAGTGGCTCCTTAGTGTTATCTTGAAAAATATTCAAAGGTTGAATTTAACAAGTTAAGGTTGCTGAATGGCTCTTGGGCCAAAGCTAAATAGCATGTGGGATATAATATTAACTCTATGCGGCACATCCAGGTTTGAAACTTCTTCACATTTAAAAACTGTACAACCAAAGCCTTGGCATTTTTTTCCCTACAAGAATACCCCTGAGAGTGCAGGTGGAAAATTTTAATTAACTCAGTAGGTAACTGCATTTTTTACTCTGATCTTCTTTAAGGCCTCTTGATTATTCTGCTCTTATTGTCCATCTGCAGGACCCCCATTGACAGAAACATGAATATTGTGTAGGGAAATAGTATATGAGGGGGGGGGAATGAGGAAATGTCCTGTAGATGTAGCAGACTGAGTTCTGTTTCTGCAAAGGCTGAGAAAGACTTGCAAGAAAGGAGAAGCATATAAAGAAGTATAAAAAAAAATTAACTGAAAGCGTTTCTTCCATACTTCTGACTTTTAGTAATGTTACCACAATGATTTCTATAAGGTCCTAATGACAGAGAAAGTAAAAACTGGAATCATTGCTACTTTATAGGAAGGGATCATGAGAGAGAGAGCATATATCTGTTATCAAGCCATTCAATGTCTTTTAAAAGTCAAAGTGGATTTGGACGTAGTATGTTCCTAACTTCTGACAGAATAGCAATAAATGCCAAAATCAGGTTGGACAAAACATACTTTTGGTTTAATTTTTCTTTTTCTTTATCAGTTAGGTTTAGGAATTCCTAAAAGTAGATTGTGTCCACCCTACAGGAGTGGGGTATGATGCACTCGTGCAAGAGGCATCAGGGATAATCCCCAGTCACAGAGAACTACTGATGTACAAACCTCTTACTCTGGTATATCTCTGTGAGATTCACAGCCTTACTTTATGCTATGCCTGCCTCCAAACAAATAGTAATTGCCTTCTCTTTTCCTGGGTTCCCTCCTTGACACCTGCCCCAAGATCTATTTACATTGCCATCACTACAGTCAAACAAAAACCATGAAAATCTCTTTGTCAAAGAATACACTAAAGACCAAGTAGGAGCAGTCTAAGCCATTTCATTTGAAAGGGCCAGGTGTTATTTCAGAAGCTGGATTTGCAAACCCAACTGTAATTCAACACTGATGAAAAACAGAGGAATTGGAGATTGAACAGCAATAATCTGGAAATAGGCCCAGCAGAGAAACATCATTTTAGAGTAATACATCAGTGAGGAACATACATTTTAATGAGAAAATCCAGAGGCTCAGAGATTAACCTGCAAAGAAATTCAGTAGCTTTCAGATAAGATTTCAAGTCAGACCCAATATTCATACCAGACATCTAAATACATCCACATTAATTTGATTTCTTTAAAAAAATATGAATGAAATCAGAAGCATTGTGTTTGCTTCATGCATCCCTATGAAGAAACCCATCTTATATTGCACAGAGCCCACCAACATTTATTAAAGCTTAGATAATAATCTGAGCAAGAAATAATCTTTCGTTCTCATAGAAAAAACAATCTAAATAATAACAGGAGAGTACATTAACTTGACCTCAACTTTTATAATTGTATTTTTGTACCAAACCAGGTATATCAATCAGTCTCCTTGGAACACATTGACAGCACGGAACACAAAAAAAGACCCTGAACAGTATTTGATTTATTTTAGGAGGACATTTACAGAACTTCATAACTTAACATTAGAATTACAAAGAATGCATGTAAATTTTAGTGACATTATAGTCGGTGTTCCCTCTAAGCCATCTAACCAGAAAGACCAACCAAATGGGGCCCCAGGGACCAGGGGAAGAGTCTGAAAGAAAGACACAACCTAATGGAAAAGGTTCAGTTCAGAAAAGACTTAGGCAAATGGGACACACATATAATCTATGGGACCTGATGCAATTCACCGAGAAGTCCTATAGGTGCTGGCTGATGTCATTGCAAGGCCACTCTTGATAAACTTTGGTTGATCGTGATAGGTTCTCAAAGACTGAAGGTTTCCATAATATATTTCCCACTTTCATCTTTTCTGGGCTGTTCAGTGAGGAATATACAGATCTTAATTTATTAATTGCAATAGGCATGCTGAAAGAAAAGATATTTAGAATCAATAGAACATATCTTGATTCAAGTACTTCTATTCATCTTTATGCTTAAAAAAATTCTACAAGCACTCTCACAGTTAAAGGCAGTGGGAAGATCTTAAATGTTTTTCAGTTCTTAGGGCAAAATATATTGCTAAATGAAAGCAAGCACTGTACCTTAGACTATTAATTTCTCAAAAGGAGCAATCATCTGTGGAACAAATATACTCCTTTGATGGTTTTTTAATGGCAATGGGTCATACAGATGAGGATTCAATTTTATATTAACAGTTGCAACCATTCCACTTCCAGACAATGCACTTTAATCTGGGACTTGCTACTAGTTTAAAACTCATCTTGGCATAGGCATACATGCAGCAGAACAATTTAAAAGTTATGATGGTTGAGATAAAAGGTGCTCAGATCTTAAAATAAAGTTCTGGTCTTCCAGCTGTAAAATCCACCAAATGAATATGCTTATTACTAAACTTAATTTCACACGTGTTTCTACCATGCTTTGTTTATTTATATCACTCCAATCCCAGAGCAAGAAAAATAATTATTTTTATTATTATAATTATTTGCATTTCCTTTTGAAAAATTGGATTATTCAGTAGAGGAGACAAAGTATAAACATTTTTTCTGAGTCCTTGGATGTTCCTTTCTTGGACCATGTCAAGATTCTCATGTTTAAATATTCTTATCTAATTTTAAGTTAAAAATGGATTTAGACACTTCTGATAATACCATAATGCCATATAATAATCCTCTACAGAATATTTCTAGGCAAATTTAAATTCCTAATCACTCTCAAATAAAAGGTGCTTTAATGGCTGGACTAAAAAATACATAACCTATATTATTATTACAAAGGTTATTACACTGATATAGAAAGTATATCAAAAGTTTGCTCCACAGAAATTCACAACAAATACAATATCACATTAATAGTCATGACTTTAGCCATAATAAGTTCTCAATAGAGACATAAAAAAGAAATTAAAAAATCTACACTTCAACTAAAATTTGTCATAGACCATCAACAGCCATATTTTCTTCTCCTCTGTTTGAGACTTTGAGACATTCAGCAGACTATTAAAGCAGTATTTATTATCGAGCTTTCCTAATTGACTTCACAAGCTATATTCATTGCTAACATAAAGAAGTATCTTTACTGACAAATTTAACTTATGCTAAGTCTGACAGAAAATGATGTTTAGAATTTAGTTCAAGGGTGTTTTGAAAAAATTGGAAAGAATATTTGTCTTATGTTAAAGAATCCTTGAGTCTTTCTTTCATGAGCTGGAGCAAAAATGTAGGAATTTTTAAATTCTGGAAAGCCTTCTCTTTCAGATAATAAGCCCTTACTTCTTAAGAACAGAAAAAGACTGGCATCAAAAAACCCTCATGAACTAAAAGCCTAAGGGACACATACTGCAAATTCTGATTAAATAGTGTGACAGTGATTTTTTGTTTGTCATCTCCAGTGAAAATCTTGATTCTCAAAACCCTATATGTAAAAGTTATTAATCCATCATCTTAACTCAAAATGTTTATTTTTGAAATTCATCTGTTGAATTCAGGATGCTTACTGGCATCATATATTTTCCACATAAAATGTCCCAGACATCCTTCACTCTGTTTGGAGACTTGACATCACTACTTTTTAAAAAAGGCCATGGGATGGCCTTTTCTATGTGTCTGCTTGCTTACACAGCCATGCTCTGGTACACAATCTCAAATCACGCCTTTGTAAAATGTTGCAGCAATCACCACTTTCTTTTAAAAGAACAGCTTTTTCTTCTGTTCATTCACCAGCTCCATTCAGAGCTCTCCATGATGTTCAGTTCTTTTCTCTCCCTTAGACGAGTTGAACATCTTTCTTCCTTGATATCATTCAACTACACCTAGTGTTCTGAGTTTCTATGTGATGGGAGGGCAGAGCACTACTTTTTTTTGCACCATTTTGCAGTAAAGAATAAAATAATTTTTAGGCTAACAAAGCTTGTAAACAAGGCTTTAATGCAGACAGATCATAGTGGGCAAGAAAATTACTATATGATTGCAGCCACCTGCAGATGTCCAGTATACAAATGCTGTTGCAGAGGTTGAGTACATGTTTTACTGAGAATGAAAAAAAGTTGTTTTGTCCTTAAACACATACACACACATATATATATATATATATATGTATATTTTTCCCCCAGTGTCCCTGATATAGTCTGGCAATTTTTTAGTTTTGTTAACTGTGAATGCACATCTTATTAACAAAAATGACTGTGAAAGAGACCTGTATAGTACTGTAAGAGCAAATGATGGGTTATGGTACAGACAAGTTGTAGGCTGAATGGATTACTTTTACTACTCCCACTACAAAGTAGAATTCTGCCCTTATAAGAAAAATTCTTTCCTCTGTGCTTTTAAAACCAATTACTTTGCTACTGAAGATTGGCCAATGAAAAATGCCATTGACTCCTGTTAATAACAAAGAATGAACATCAAAGGAAGATGTAAAAAAAATGAGTTACACTTCAACACAACTTTGTTTTCTGTATCAGATACAGTCATTCTGTATCTCAAACTATTGCAAGGAAATTTATTCACATTTTTAGCTGTTTGTTTTCTCAAATTTCATCCCAGCTCTTAAAATCTAGCATAAGGTGGTTTTTTGTTTGTTTGTTTTTTGTTTGGTTTGGTTTGGGTTTTTTTGTCACTATCTGCTACAGATGTTGGTATCCAGCATTCCTCTGCTGCCTGCTCAGTTTTCTGGGGAAAGCACATTTGATCTCTATGATTTTTAAACTTTGCTGTCTTTCATTTTTACTGAAGAAAATAACACAAAGCAGGCATTTTCATATAGGCTTTTGCACATAGCAGGCATTTCATATTTATATGTTCAGTTTTTTCTCACTACATTACTACCATTCCAACAAAAAAATTCAGAGTAGTGTGTGGTTTTTAAACTCATACCTTCACTACAGAAAAATATGCAGCTTTTCATAAATTAAAAGAAAGGATAGCAGGGAGTGATACTTTGTTGTGGTGGTTGTAGTGGTAGGAAAGTAAACAAAACTACAGTGCAACAAAAATCCAACCATGGTAAAGTGGATCATGATTATTAACAGTCTCTGTGCAACAACAAATATCTGTAAGGGTTCTTTTGCCCTTGTAATTCACACTTCTCCTTCAAAACCCACTTTCAATGGAAAAAAATACTCTACTATTCCCTAGCCATTATTCCTCCATAATAGACTTTTAGGTAGAACAGGGGGACAGTATGCAAAAAATCTCCCTCTCTTGACTTGTCCTAGCATGGCAGCCTAGTTAAGGACTGATAAAATACTAGTGTAAATCTAAGACTGAGTTTTCCTTCACATTAGAAAATAAGCACTGATGGAGAAATAGCAGCAAGGACTCATCCCAGTTCATTTTAGCAAGCAGAGTTTCTCATAGGTGCCAAACTCATTATTGCAAGTAAAGGCACTGCAGGCCTGTTCCAACGGCAGACAGGGCTCTATGCACATTTAGGTTGTGAAGAATGAAGTCTGTGTTGACAGTATGGAAAAGAGGAAGAGGTGAGAATTAAGGAAGGTTTAAATCCTTTTCATTGCCATTAATTTTATAAATGAGTACTGTAAATATTTTGTAAGTATGCTGCATTAGAAGTTGTTGAATAAAAAATGAAAAAGAGTAGACTTTGCAGTCTGCTCCTGGTGTTTCAGACAGTAGAATATCCTTTGCTTCAGGCACACCCTTAAGCAATTGTTTGGCTAAGACTGTCCAACTCTATTAACAGACCATGAGCTCTTTACCATGAGATACATGGTAATAACCCCAAAGAAATTTTATTAGGACAACAAATTATCGTATCTTTGCCTAAAAAATATTCTTGCAGGAGCCAAGAAGAGGGAAGAAATTTTTTATTTATGACTATCTACTTGAAAAGATCAAAACAATAAAAGTGTTCATTAACACATAAAAATCATCATTATCTTCCTTGTAAAATGCATTTTAGCAGACTCAAACTATAAGAATTGATGTGGCAAAATGAAACAAGAAAAAAAATTGCTTTGTTGCATATTTTGGGTTTATTTTCTTGCACCCATTTCCTCTCAGTGTCCGGCCAGTTGCATAATGGAACTTTCTAGTCTATGTTATTAATTTCTCCAAGAAATCCTCCCTTTATAATGAGCCTGGCATCACCAAATTATGCAGCTTAAAAATATTTTCCTTTCTTCTTTTCTTTTTTATGTTTGACAGTTCAATTTTAAAGGGAGAGAAAAGCAGGCTTATCCATAGTAACACTAAAATCTGCTATGAGTTAGAGGTCTGAAAGGTTTTATATTCATTTGTACAATCTAATTCAATGACTTCACAAAACCTCATAGCGTATAAAAAGAACTCTGAAAAGTCTGTGAATATTGAAATGGCGTAATCTGTGTGTCCATGGTATTGCTAATCTAACTGGAGAAGAAAAGCTCTGAAATCTAGTCAACAACCCGTGGGGTTACACTGTGGCTTCATACAATGTTATATCAACTCTGGTTAGCTGTGTTTTGATTTCTGTGACTGAGTCTATCTTCTGTCTTGGATTTATAAATTATTCAGCAGAGTGTCCTTAATAGATCTTGACTTTCTAAAACTATCATGTTCTCCCCTTGCATGTACATATATATTTTTATATATATATATATATCTTTACTTAATTTTGTATACATACAATATTCTAAAACTTGATCTGATACTGCATTTTTTTCACAACCGAGCTCAAATAATTTTCTCTTCATTAGGAGAGATTACTTCAGACTCTGAATTGGAATATTCAGCTGCATATGGCATACATTCTAAAATTCATTTTAGTTGGAACAAAAGCAGAAAGCAAGGGGGTTTATGTTTTATTTTGTGGGTTTCTTGTATTGTTTTTGCTTTGTTTTCAAGTGGAATATGCAATTCAATGCCATGAGGTTGTTAGCAGTACAAAGTGAATTATTTATTGCGTGCTTTTGCAAATCGATTGGAAATTATTTCTACACAAACCAGTACGGAGAATTTTAAGAGGCAATCACAAATCATAGCAACACAAATGTGAAGAAGTAATGTCACCATCTGATTTGAGACGCCATGCTGCCTTCTTCCTTCTTCCAAAGGTCTTGGAGACTGAAAGTTTAAAAAGCTTTTAGTTGTATCTGTCTTTTGGATATGCCCATGAGCAATTTCAAAAGTGATGTCATTAGTGCATCTGGACTTTTCTCATGGCTATTACATTCTGGGACTTTTCATTGTGGAATCTGGAAGATTTTTCTTCTAAAATGAGAGGGTTTAGAGCTCTTAACTCTTGCTCTGACCTTTAAAAGTATAACTGGAGGTACAGTCTTTCCACTAATGAAGGATTTTTAGCAACTCAGTTATTTCTCCAAGCATCCTTCAACTATTTTACTGTTAGGGAGAGACCAACATTTCTTTGATAAAAAAAAGAGAAAATAAATATGATGTATGATATAATTTTAATATCTTTTCCACAAAGCCCCCTCTCTGCACCTAAGAATTACCACATGAGATGAACAGATTCTTCTATCTAGTCTGTTAATAACTGTCAAGAGAATTGGAATTTAGGCTCTACTTTGATTCTCTGATTCAGATTGCTTATGCTAATGGCTATGAAGTTTCTTTTTTTTTATTTTAGTGAAGAATACATTTTTTCAAGTCTTGTATACGCCTTCTAATTGAAGGAAAGTTTACCAAAGTACAGCTCACAATTCAAATAAATGATCCCTAAGTTGGAAGACCTACTGCACTTCAAGAAGAAGCTCCAGTCACTTATATATGCCAGGCATAGAGGTTTAGTTATGTAAATTATGTATAAGCAATCATGTATAAACAGACTTCACAGTAAATAGTTTCACAGCTTCATAGCAAAAAAGACAGATGTAAAACCAAAATGAATACAAATTAAAAAAGACTAATTAAGCAGAATATGAATAGGGGAAATATCTTGAAATATCACTGAACATATCAATTACCAGAGTAAAATTCTAAGGTGTCATTGAAATTGGGATTCATATTGATCTCAATAGGATTTCACCTTCAGAGTTTTACTCCAAACCACCTTTTTTTTAAATTAATACTTTCAGTGGTAAAAAAAATGAAACTGAAATATATTTTGTCTGGACTCTACACAAGGAACTGTCTGGCAGCAACAAGCATTACAAGACTTGACAGGATGGATTTTTAAACCCGACACAATCATATCAATCAGAGGGCACAAGCCAGAGCAAAACTTAATAACCTGCTGCCTCCTGCATTGATGACAGCAAAAAGAAATCCATAAGCTAGGCAGTTTAAGGCAGCTTCAGTTCCTTCCAAAGCCCTTATAAGAAATACAGGTTTCGCTACAGCCACAAACCAAAACAAGATGCTATGAAGAAAAACTGCACTATATTTTAAATCAGCTAAATGGGTATTGCAAAAAGCCTTGTTCCATGAGAGCTAGTATGAGCAGCCAAAGAAAAATAAAAGTAAACAGCAAAGACCAAAAAATTTGGACTGACTAATTTATTAAATACAATTGAAAGATACTGGGCAGGATAATTCTCTTATGATAATTGCCCCTTTCATGTAGAGAATTTGTCAGAGAAGAGCAATACGATTCCCTGGAAAGTGCTATTCTATGGTGAAAAGGGCTGGAGTACTGCAGAAAATTGAGACACCATTGTCCAGAACATATTTGAAGTGCCTACCTGATAATGTGTGTTTAGTGATTCTTACTCTGAGTTCTAACATGGTATGAAGGGCCATGAGGGGATTGCACATTCCTTTCTCATAACATTTTGAAACAAAACATGGTTGAAACAAATAAAGGAGTACCATCTTGTCATGAAGTCTCACTTGTCCTTCCAAGATCACTTGGCAAGTCATGCAGTTTTAAATGGAAACTCTGACTTTAGACATAATGCAAAACTAGGTCTGTATTAGTTTGGAGATTTTTAGTAAGAAACACAGCTGTAAACTTGAACCTATGCTTGCTAATTGACAGTCATATGAAAAGAAAACTATTTAAGGCTCAACAGGATTAAACATAAACTTTATGCAAATGAGAATCATAAGGGCCTGTCCTGCCAATATTATAGTATGAAATATCACTTTCAAAATTAGCAGTATTTATAGATACTTAATTTTACATCAAAGAATAGGGATTTGAAACTGCAATCAGAGCTGCTGCTGTAAAATTACACCTGTACCTGTCCTGCTTACATGGAGTCAATTTTGTTTTTAGTAGCAGATACAGTCTTGTGTTTCGGTTTTAAGATTAGGCTAATGTTGATAACGCTCTGATGGTTCAGTTACTGCTGAGCAGAGCTCACACAGAGTAAAGATCTTTTCTGCTTCTCACCCCACCCCACCAGGGAGCACGCTGGGGGTGCACAAGGAGTTAGGAGGGGATGCAGCCAGGACAGCTGACCTCAACTGACCATGGGGTTTTTCTGTACCATATGGTAACATGTTCCATATATAAAGCTGGGGGAAGAGGAAGGAAGAGGGGATTTTTAAAGTGACAGCATTTGTCTTCTCAAATATACCTTAGGCATGGTGGACCTATGCTGTCCTAGGGATGGCTGAACACCTGCTTGCCGGGGTAAGTGTTAAATGAGTTCTTGGTTTTGCTTTGGTTGTTTGTGTGTATTTTGCTTTGCCTCTTAAGCCATCTTTATCTCAAGCCATGAAATTTCTCATTTTTACCTTTCCAATTCTTTCCTCCATATCACTGAAGGGGAGTGAGCAAGGGGCTGTGTGAGGCTTAGTTGCTGACTGGGGTTGAGGCATATCAATATCCACCGAGATTATACCATAATCAGTCCCCATTGCGAGAAGCTGGAATCTGCCTGTCCCAATTAAATAACTGCAAGACCATTCTGAAAGAAATATTCTCCCCAGAGCATTGCAGAAATGTAAAATGAGCCAAGTGAATTAGCTGCCGTATGTAGGTGGCCTGCTCTCTGCCTCTAGGTATAATTTTAAGCATTTCCAAGATCTACTCAATCAATGCATTCCTTTTGTGGCTCATAACAGAAACAAATACCATTTTTATTTTGTATAAGTTTTGTCTCATTTTCTTGAAAAATGTACATTGGACTTAGCAGCTGTGCAAGAGTCATGATTTAACATAAACTAGAATATTAATTAACTAGTTATATTAACTAGTATTTATAAACTAGAATATTAAGACCTGGATTCTTGCATAGGTGCAAATACAAAAACTCTAAACAAAACAAAATAATCAGGAAACAACATTCAGTTTGAGATCAACAGTAATCATTACTTAATGATGACTTAATGACATGGATGAAGAATACACTGGGGATTTTGTTGTAATGTTAACACATGATAATTACCTTTGAGCACATTTACTTTTATAGATCAAAGGAGTGCAATATATCCATAAGTAATTGCAGAAAAAGGGATCAAATTAGTGCTGATGCTGACATTCATATCCTACTCTCTGGTAGGAAATGAAGCTTTGAAGTCAAAAGATCAGGGTCCCTAAACACTTCTGACTTACCTCTAGAAATACTGCAAAGCATTCACCTGACTACATGATGCAATTCCTTCCCTACAATTATTTTAGCAGTGATTGCAGCCACGTCTGCAAAATGCCTTATTTTTATCACTGTAAGTTATTTGAATACACCTCAGACATTCAGTCACTTCCATTATAAAAACACTGTATTGCAGCATCCCTTGGCCTGTAATAAGAACTGTGGCCAGCCCTCCCCTCATTTTATTAAGAACCATTCAAATGGTCACTATATATGTGTATATATATTGCTACTCCAGCATTCATAGTTTTGTTTTGTTATAAAATTTATTCCTTGGTGCTAGAATGAAAAGGCATATACAAAATTAGTGTATAAGCAGCCATCATTGCTTCGGAAATTAAATACATGAAAGTCAGGAAATTAAATTCCTATTGTTAAATATCAGTATTAAACCAATTCACTTGTGATCATGTATGGAAAAGTGATTTCTAGAGGATATAAATTGTACTTTGCCCTTGGTACAATTATAAGTAGAACTGATAAGGCAGTTTGACATTTCATGTTAGAAGAAGCAGTTTTAGATTACCACTAACATCAAACTCGAAATATACCAGCTTGAATATCTGCCTTAGGAGTACTTCTGTGCTCAGTGGATTTCATTTATCAAGAAGAAGATGAAGAAGAAGACAAAGATGAAGACAAAGAAGAAGGAGAAGAAGAAGAAAAGGAAGAGGAAGAGGGAGAGGAAGAGGAAGAGGAAGAGGAAGAAATGTGAAAAGTGACTTAATCGCAACTTGTGGTCACTTCCATAACAGATAAAGAACTCTTTAAGGAACAGGACAGAGCAAGGACCAATGGCTGGAGGACAAAACTAGGCAAACTCAAATAGGAAATAAGTTTACAGTTATTTTTAACTGAGTAATTTATCTATAGAAAGAAAACTACATGTGAAGTAGAATGACATCCATATTTTTAAAGAAAGGAAGTGTGCTGTCTTTTTGGAACAGGCTTTCATTGCACAGGTTCATGACAAATACTAGTGAAAAAGTATTTTACTTGATGATCTGAGCTATAAGAGAATGTAGTCTGCAAGTACTGAGAGGCTGAAGAGCACTCAGCAAATTGCACAGCATGATTGAAAAGACCCGAGCAGAATAAGACAGTAACTAAAGTCATGAAATTCTATCTGACTAAGAACATTGATACAAAGACTTAGGGCTCCCTGGATTTAGAAGGGAAACAAAATTATATATGTAGTCTTGTAGCACATCTGTTATGCAAGATGTGGCAGTCCTAAAGCCTTCCAATCTAAGCAGATTGGCAGGCATGCAAAGTATCTCTGACATTCCCATGCTCTTCCTCTAAATCCATTGTGATCTCTTTCACTGATATTGCTGGAAACATCTTAGCTCTGAGGTTATACTCAGTTGTCTGTGACTACTATTACTAGCTCATAAAAGCAGTGATAAATTATGATTTCTGACCTTTAAATATTTTTCTTGTTAATTGTTTTGTTTTTTTTTTTTCTCTGCACAATGAAATCACTCTCTCTCACTGCCTGCAAATTCTCAGTTATTTCCTGGGGATGTGCCTGGCATTTGAAAGCCAAGGTTTTAATGCTAAACCATTTGTTTCTGATAGCAAGCCCCAACATAAATCAACTGTTCTACCTACTAGGTGGACACAATGATTCAATGTTTCATAGAATGTAATTTAGCTTATTTTCATACTTCCTTTAATCCATTTAATGAAACCAAGCAGCATGATAATGGAAGTTCTTTTCAGGTGTAATGAAAGTTGTCAAGCATCTGTTCACTCTCCTCAATATTCAATGTGTTGGACTACATGCAACCCTCACGACAAGTCTAAACGTCTTCTTAAAAACTTTTCAGACCGTACCCTGAACAAGTGAAAATTCAGAATTCAGTAAAGTTCTGTCTTGTGCAGTAACTGTAGCCTACAGTGAAGAGATCCTGAGATGGCATGTGGACACCAACCTTGCTAGGAAGCTACAAGTTGAACCTGTGCAAGAGTTGGTCCATAGACAGCTCAGAAAAGTGCTACCACTCTTAGCAATACCATCACAACATTATTGTGCTTGCATGCATGACAGATTCTGAAGTCCCTGAATACATTCTGTTTGGAATTGCTGAGGGATTAGGATGAAAAGAGAGGGAAAGCATATGTGCATGAATGATTGTAGGGATAGGGAAAGATGAAACAGGAGCAAGAAATAACAGAATAACAGAAAAAAGTTATGTCCATAGTATTTTTAGGGCCATTTCACTGTCCTCACTAAATCTAGCCCTTAATAGGTGTGGAGATTTTTCAGCCCTCCCTTACTATTAGAGAATGAATGAGACCATATTTTTTCTCCTTATTGAGCTGTTTCAGCCTTTTTGTCTCTCATTGGTAAGGCATTTTTAAATTTCACTGTACTTGCTAACAAGAAAAGTTTTTGTTGACTTCATTCTTATTTCCAACTTCTAGTTTATTCTACTTTATGATAAAGTGAAAATTCTTCTAGATCTCATGCTTTCCCAAAAAATAGAGAGATAACTAGTTTCACTACCTAATGCAAATAAAAAAGAAATAATTTCTTATAATGTGAATGCAAGCCTACTGTATTGAAAAAACCCACTTGTTTTGATTAGTAATAATACTTTCATTAAAAAGCAGAAATAAAATTCATCTACACCAAAAATGATATATCTATATATTTATTGTTTTCCAACTCATATATCTTTCATTTTTTAATCTTTATGTTCTGCACCAATATCAACATTCAATATTATCCACTGGTTGTTTTTCTGTTGTTACCTCCTTATAACTAGAATCGTGCCTGGAGCTTAATTTTAATTCACAGTATATGAAAAAAAAAACCAACCAAAACAAACAATAAACACTTTTGTCTTGGTAAATAAGTTTTCTTTGAAGATCAGCTAAATGTTCATGAAAGTTATGTTTACAGCAATTTTTAGCTTTTTATCAAGGAGTATTCAAATTTTAGACTTCCAGGAATATTTATGAATCTTTTAATCTATTAATCTTAAGATTGCATCAAGACTTCTCTGTACGATATGGGTGTAATCATCACAACTAATGATAAGGTAGAAATCTCAGATATAGCCTACCACATAGTATAAATGTGTGTATTGACAAAATTATCCAAGTCTTCCTAAACTGCTTATTACTGGTTATTGCTCAATGTGTTATATGGAGCTGTGATCACAAGAATCATTGATAAATGTCAATATGCTGGTGGCATCACTTTCAAGATAAAAATCTGTATAGTGCTTTCTTTTTGCTTTCCTGATAAGAACAGTTGCTTTATCTTTAGGAGCAAATATTGTAAACAAAAAATGCTGGAAAGATAATGGAGTCTAATACCTTTTCTTAATAAACTTGCCTTTGATTTGTAACTATGGAAGAACATAATTACATTGAATACAGCAGCATTTTTACTTAAACCATTGAATGACATGAAATATCACATAGCTAATAATAATGCAATTAAACAACGGTTTTCTGTTGAATGCCTATAATATATTTATTTTCTGGGATTTTTCTTCTGGCCAGTCGCAACAATATTCTTGACATTTTTGCATAAACTTTAACACTTCTGCAAACAGTTTTGTTGAGATCCAGGAGTACCAACCCAAACTACATACTGACATCTTGCAACAGATTGAATTCTTCACATTTCTCTGGGTGACTCAGCCCTGGCTGGCTCAATCAGAACTTTCCTCCCAGGAGGAGAGGAGGCAGACTTGCCTGGGGCTATGTTGCTGCCAGCTTTGTGCAGGCAATGGCCCAGGCTAATTCTGGATGTGGTTGGTGCCAAGTTTGTCCTGACAACTCTGCTCCACACTGACAATGCAAATTACTGATGCCTCTATGTCCAGCCAGTTCTTATGCCTTTTGGCACCTCAAACTGATGATTATAGCAGATTTGAAGCATTTTCATGCTTTTTCCTTTCCTTGTTTTCTGGAACAAAACTGTCAACAAGCTGACCCCCTGATCTTTCAGCTGATAATCACTATTCCAGCTTAGTTTGCTTTTGGACAGTGCTATCATATTGAATTAACATTGCCCTTAGAGAAAATTTGTCATTTTCTGCTTTGCCATGTGAGAGGCATGAAAGCCATTAAGTTGCATGCGATTTTAAACAAAAAACTAATAAGTAATGTCTTAAAAGTTTTGCAGATACTTTCATTAGAACTCCAGTGGAAGGGCAAAATCATTAAGTAATTTTATACTTAAAGGTACAATAAAATGTATTATTCTAAAGTTCATGTTAACTAGTGGTTTTAATTCAATTACACTCCATAATGTTTATTGTCAAATTTCAGAAAATAGTGTAATATTTTAGATTCTATTATACTTAATGCCCACAGTAGGAGCCCAAGCTAAACATCTTTATTTTTTTGCAAACAAGTTGCAATTGTAACACACAAGTCACAGTTTGGTTTGTACCACATAGACAACCAAAAGAAAGTCTTCAGCAATTCAAGTTAAAGCACAGAAGTTATCTGTGGACCATCTCTTTTGTTGTCATAATTCTAGATCTTGAAAAAGAAGATTAATTCCTAACAAGGACAAAAGAACCCCAACAATATAAGCTTTACAAAGCACCTATATGATGGTATACATGCATAATGATATCTTTATTATTTTCATTATTATATCACAGAGTTTATAGGAGAGAGGAAAAAAATAAAATTTCAAGCAAATACCATCACTTGATTCTAGATAAATAAAATTCATTGTTTACACAGTGTTTGCCCTGCTTGTGCCTGAGAGTTGACTGAGTCATTGTGCAATATCAAGAGTTGCTCTGTCTTGTTAACAGTGAGAAGGAAATTTTTCACCTGATATCCTATGTATTACTGCGAGACAAGACATGAAATTCAGTGCAAATTTAATACTGCTAACCAAATTTCTCAACTAAAGAGGAAGGAAATGCTAAGTATGTAAAATTTCTTCTATTTGACTGAGATAGACCCCACTTTTTGACTTAACTGTTTCATTACTACTATTCGCAGATAAGGAGGCATGCCATGATTTATAGTTTTTAAAATGTTGAGAATTAATTCTCCTTCTCTTTAATCACCTAGCAACCAAATTTGAAGATTTGCAAATTTATTTTTATTTAACATACAATCTCAGACAAATAAAGGAAAATGTCATTAACAGATTCTGAATATATGTTCTTCTAGAGACAAGAAAAGACTGTGGATTTATTGACAGATACAATTTCAATATAATTGCTAATTTTTCATAAAAAATGATTTAAGCTTTCAATGGATGATAAAATAATAGGCTAGTAGAAATCTTCAAGTACATATAGCAGCTGTTATGACCTTCCCCTGAACTTAAGTTCTTGTTAATAGATCCCTTGGGGCAGATTAGAATGAGTGATTGGTGTTTCTAAATATATTTATAGAACAATGTTGTTGTGATGGAAAACAAGTATGTAACCACTTTGGTTATTATTATCTATAGTGATATAGAAATACAAAAGCACAAAAATGACACTCAAGAAAATGTATAAGGAAAAGAAAGAAAGGGAAAGAAGGGACAAGAGTGGAAAGATATCATCGCCTGTAGATCCAGCAAAGAGACTTGGTTGATATCCATTGGTTGAGGTGATGTCACAGTCTTCGCCCATCAGGAGTGGGGATAAGCCAGCAAAAAACGAAGTTCAGTGGGTTAATAGACATTTAGATGTGGGTGGAATACCTAGGTACCTCTCCTGGGCATGAGGGAATTTTATGCTGCCTTTGTAACATTGTGATTCTGTTGCAACACTGTGGGCTCATGGTCAGTCATCTGGTGGAAGGCCTCAGAAATGGGTCTGGGGCACTTCAGGGTGCTGTGATGGTTTATGGCCCCTTCTGAGACATGACAACTACCTCTCATGTCAGCAGAGCCATGTGAGTTATGTCTCATCAGAAGGGATGAATACCCTCATGCCTGTGTGTGAGTGAGAATGTCCTCTGTGAATGTGACCTTTCCCAGGGAAGGGGCAGGGGAGGACATTGATGCAACAAAAAGCCCTATCCCACCTTGCAGGTTCTGCTTTTTATCAGACTTCTCCTTTATCTGGCTCAAAATAGTCTCCTGTGGTGGGTGCTCACCCCCTCTGTCTTATGCAGATCAGAGGTTTCGTTGCCACATACCCAAAACTCATCTTCTCCCCCCTGGGATGTGCAAACATGGCTCCAGCAAAGCTGTCTGCTGCATCTGCAAATGGCTGATCGTTTTGAGTCATTAAACTTTAGCCTTTCACTCACTCAAAGTTGCTTAGCATAAAAAACAGCTTTGTCTTTAGAAAATTATATTATTCCTATCCATCTGTTCATTCCATATAAAATGGATAAGCTAAATGCTTTTCACCCCAAACCTTTACTAAAAAAAAAAAAATAAATTTTCCCATTAGAAATTAATTTCACACTTTAACTGATCCAAACCAAAATCTGCTGTTTCTGTGGAAACATATAAGTAGAAATTACTTCAAAATCAGCTGAAGGTAAAAACCCCCACCTTGGAGCACTACTATCATTCTTGAAAAAGAACATGTCATCAGAGATGTAAAGAGCTGATAAAGGGGTGGTCTACAGAACTCAGACCTGCAGAAGGCATGCCTGAATCTTGACTCAATGGGGTTAGAGGTAGGATGTCTTTGGTTTATTTCCTTCAAGTTAGAGTATAGTCACATGAGGAGGAAAAAAAAAAGGATCAGAGCAGTGAAGCAGAAAATAGAAGAGGAGAAAATATCTCCTTAAATAATGAATATCTGAAGTAATTGACCCCATTAGACTCTTGGGTATATCTGTAGTACTTTGAAAGATAACAGTTCTATATCTGTCTTTTGGGGTATGTTTGGTGTGGTTTGTGCTCTGTAGGTGACACCCAATTGATATCACTCCTAGCAGGCTGTGCTTTCATTTTCCATTTGTTCCCTGTTCTGTAGCTTGTGCAGCCATTCAGCAGGACTTTCATCCTGAACAATTACTGGTATTCTGACTTCAGAAGTCATAAACCATCTGTGGGCAATTTTGTTCTAAAACCACTAGCCCTAGTACATCTATTTGTTTTTATAGTGACTTGAAAAAACCCTCAAAACACTATTGACAAAGGAAACAGTTTTGCTAAAACTTCCACGTAAATATTCTAAGTGGATCAATAGTACAAATGCTTGATCAAATAATGACCAATCAGAAAGTAAGCACAGCGCTAATGATTTCAGTAGAATCTGAAAAAATAGCATTCTCTTGACATACATAATCCTTCTTCCTAAGAGATAGATAAACATGTTCATTCTATTTGAAAGAACCATGGTATACATAGGAGATTCTTACAAAACTTCAGCCAAGAGTAGAAGACTTTTTTTTCACTTCCTAATAGAAAGTGAATTCTTACAGAAGTTTGAAAAGTTATAAAGATGCTTGCAAATAGTTTTATTTCCTAGTTATGAGTCACAGGGTGCATTTCAGATTTTTTCAACTGTTTCTTCTTTTTAAAGTTCTTATTAATGTTGAAATTCTACATCTTTTTTCAACTGGATTTCTGTCATGAATAGCAGACATGTCTTACAGAGATTTCCTCATAAAAAATAGTCTGTAATCATTACTCCCCTCACCCCCTGTAGAAGGTTTCTAAATCAAGAGCTTCCATTTAATCCCAGTATCATGATGTATTTTTATTTCAGCAGACTTCCATGTATAATGACTGTCAATGTCATGGTGACCTTCCCTGTCTTCTACTTTCCTGTGGCTCTACCATGGGAGAACAAAATCCTTTATTATTAATAGACTATTTTGAAATCTTCTACACATCTATCTTGGAATCACAATAAGTCAATATTCAATGATATATGCTGCTCTGTCTGTCATTTTTAATCACAAACTGCACACTCCTTGTAACAGTTATAGTAATGGTGAATGAATCATGCACCTTGATAATAATAAGGTCTTTCAATGCATCTAAAATAGATGGGAATTTCCCCTGAATTTTAATGACTATATTTTAATAACTGTCATTCTGACATGTAGTTAGCTTTGCATTAGTAGATAGTAGTTATTAATGGGCATACATAGATTTTTAATTTTAGGGAGATGAGGATAATCAGAAATGGACCAAGGCATTAAAAAAATCAATAAAATGCATCAGGATTTTGCAATCTAAAATTATACTTTGTGATAGAAATTATAGTTAATTCTAAAAGAGAATGAGAACTTGCAAAATGCTGAAAGATATGATGGTTTCCTTTGACTAATCCTTTTTTTAGGGGGAATTTGGGGTTGTGGGGTGTCACTTCATCCCTTCTGGTTTAAACTCTTTAAATTAAACAAAATTCAAAAGTAAAAGAAACAATTTAAAAAACTCCTACAAACCAAAATGAAATCCAAAAAAAATGCAAAACCCAATTTCTTAATTGGATACATTGGTCTTAAAAGACCTTGTAACAAGAGATTGTTAGCCATTTTTGTGGCGCTTTTCCAGCGCACAGAGTCTGGTATGGATGGCGTGAAAAACTTTAGCTAAGATAACAATATACAAGAAGCTGAAGACTGAAAAGTCCTGGGCATCTCTGTTCCCTGACGCAGAACCGCTTCAGGAGGGTTTCCCCTGACAAGGGAATCTCCAAGGAGGGGCCCAGCGTGAGGCCCAGAAACCAATAAAGATGAGTATTTGCATGTGTTTTAATGAAGACTTTGTACTTAGACTAAAATACACTAGGATGCTTTGTAAAGCACAGACAAACCAAATTTATTTTAGGATAAGATGGTCCAACATCCAATGTAAATCTTCAAAAACATGGATTATGTACTATTGATTCATCACGATCATTCCAGCTCATATGCTAGTTTTCTCCCACATGTTAATTATACTTTTTAACAAGCCCACCTATGACATGATATTTTATGTCTGCAAATAAGAGTTTTCATATTATATATCTTACATTAACTAGAACCAATAATAGGCTCTTTGAACATTAATATTTAGGGTTTGTGATAATGGTTGGTTTGTGATAATGAAGCATCTTTTGGTCTAGCTCTAAATCTCAGTATTTATATGTAATTTAATTTTATCTATTCCTCATAAATAAGGTTAGGGGAAAAAGACTAGATGCATGCTATTTCATATTAAGAAGAAGTCACATTCCTTCCTAGCTGCAGGGTTAGTGAGGCAAAGCTAATTAATTAAACTATGAAGCTGAAAACTAATAAACCTCCAGGAGTAAAAAGTATTTGTCTCATAATTGAAAACATGAGATATTTGTAAGCCAATGGCAATCACACTACAGAGTTCATTGAATAAAGCAAAGTCCCTAGAAGACTGAAAATATCAGGGATTCAGTTTCAGGAAAGAAAGAGGAGGGGAAAGATTTACAGAGGAGTACATTCATTACAGAGCATAGTCAAATATGCATTTCAACAATGCCATATGCTGAAATACAAATATATTTAAATAAAGGGGAAGCATTTATGTAATTGATCTTCTATAACTTCATAATTCTATTTGCACCTTACTTAGGTTCCTTGCATTTCAGAAGACGTAAAATGGATTTCAGTCTGAAGCACTGCTGAGGACAGAAATCCTTGCTTCAACTGGTCTGTGTCGCAGCTATTTCTAAATAGTCAGCTAGGTTTCTTCTTGCTTGGCTCCAAGGCCATGGTCCCAGAGTAGCCACAGTGCTAATGTACATCACAGGCCTTGCTTTTGGAGCAGTCAAACTCACTCCCCCCAGCACTGAGGAACAGTCCATACGGTCCATACAGCCCATCACTGCATGGTCCACTTCTGAAAGCCAGAAGGGAACTGCTTTGCCCCAGCTTGGCTCCTCTGAAAATTTCAACATCACCATCCACCAGGCACACAAGGTACACCATGAGACCCAGCTAATCTAAAAGAAAGCAGTAATTCCTTGGAATTCCTTGGGCTCTTTGCTTCTGAACTTTTTCTTTTATGTTGTTTGATTTATCATTAGAGTATAGGTTTTGGAACTTGAAGACAACCAGCCTGTATCTGTTTGCTGCAAAGTCCAGTGTTTAATGTTGGTTTACCACCCACAAAAGTAAGGATATGGTCTTCACAGCAGTTAATGAAGGTTCTAGAGTTGCAGTTTGAAATACATAGGGAAAGATATAAAGAAAGCTAAGACAATGTCAAGGTATGGCTGAACTCAGCAGATCACCTCAGTCAGAAACTACTGGATTCTGACTGCAAATAATTTCCATTGCTGCTGCCTGGACACATTTTCTTGATAAGAGTGAAAAGAGGATTAAAAATGAAAATTAAAATTGAGGATTACCATAGGTTTCATTATATATTTCAGGAGCATGTGTCCAAGACAGAAAGATCAGCAGCTACATAAAAGTTTTTTCAGGTTTCATGGTGTCATAATACTGAAAGAAAGCTGGTCAAAGGGTAGGGTTGCCAGGGTAGGGTGTTTACTTTAAAGTAAGCACCTATGGCCTGTGCAGATGAATAGCTTTCCACACTGAAATGAATAGCTTTCCATACTGAAACATGTCCACAGACTATATTAACTGCATTCAGTGTCTTAATTTCAATGGAATCCAAATCCTGCCATAATTTGTGTACAATAATTTGTTTCTTTGATGCATGTTGAGGTTTTTTTCCCTCAAATCATTATAGAGGAAAATGAGTGTGGTGGTTGAGTGTGAGTTGAATATGATGGGAACATGAGTATAGGGAAAGAAAGTGATTGCTGAGGATTTTTTTCAGAAATAAAAAGGGAACTACTATAACAGTTGTCTAACCTTGTTTTGGTATTTTTAAAAATTCATATATAATCATATTCTAATATGATTAAGTTTACAATGAGAGTAAATAGATTTAATGTATCAGGAAAGAGCTCTCACTATTTCATAGGATGGAGTCTTCATAGGTAGGATGGCAACTAAAATTCTCTTGTATAGAATGTTTTATATTCTGTTTTTTTTTGCTGTGACAAGGTGAAGTCATAGGAAGGGAACCTCAGCATTGCCCTTGAGACTGAAGAGTTAATGTGGCAATTTCATTTTGTTTCCTATAAAATTAATCTATAGTTTTAATGCATATGTATTTTTATCTGTCCTTATTAGCAGCATAAAAGAAGCTCATATTCCACTGCATCCACTGGAAATGTTTCATACTATACACCAGTATTTATTTTCACTAAGTTTTCTAGAGATAAAAGGAGATCAAATATCGACGCCCCCAGCAGAACAGAAAGAAATTGTGGAAATTGTGCCAATACATTTAAACTAGTATTTTTCACTTAATGATTTATGAAATAGGTGAAGTTTATGAACCAACATCCACCAGAAAATCACAAAAAAATCCTTCCTTCCTTCCTTCCTTCCTTCCTTCCTTCCTTCCTTCCTTCCTTCCTTCCTTCCTTCCTTCCTTCCTTCCTTCCTTCCTTCCTTCCTTCCCCTCTCTCCCCTCACTTTCACTCTTCCCCCTCTTTACCTCTTTCTTTCTTATTTTGGCAGCTTGGTGGGGATGAACTTGCACTTTCTTGTGGGACTTCCAATGCTATGCTTTCAAACAGCCTTAAAATAATGGAAATATTGGGTGAAAAACCAATTAAAATTAATCAGTTGTTCTGCATTGGAAAGTAAAATTAAGGTTCTTTGATTGAAACTGAAAACTTAGGTAGTTCATTTAAAGACACAGTGTTTGAAGGGGAGGAGAATAAAATGTCTTTAAAATAGCTCTTTCTTTTCCAGGTTAGATGTCAATGTATTTTTTATTCATTCCCTTCAGATGGTAAAATCTTCAGTGATGGTTAATCCCAATACAGGTAAGAATCCTTTAGAACGAAAATGCAAACATTTTTCTAAGCTTTGTTTTTAGACTCAAAGCAGGCCCTACTTTCATGTATTTTCCTAAGGTTTTTTAATAGACTGTAAATTCATCCTGATTTCTGAAGCTTTCATTCACAGTAATCTATTTAAAATCTTTTTTCTCCTTCTTTTTTTTTTTTTTTTTTTTGAAATTCGAATATTCTTTGTGTAGTTTTAGCCACTCTTGTAAGGAAGTCCTCAAAATGTCTCTGCCTATTAATTATTTTATGTGTTTAATTGAAAAGCAATAGGATAATCCTGTATTAAAGGAGTTC
>VZSJ01000631.1:359075-379695 GCA_013398405.1 Pheucticus melanocephalus | reverse complement strand
CAGGGTGAACAGACAGACTGGGAAATGAGCAGTACTGTAGAAAGGGACCTGGGGGTCGTGGTTGATGGCAAGTTGAACCTGAGTCACTAGTGCCCTGGCAGCCAGGGGAGTCAAGCCTGTCCTCGGGTGCCTCAGGCACAGCATCTCCAGCTGGGCAAGGGAGAGGATTGTCCTGCTCTGCTCTGCACTGGGGCAGCCTCACCTCAGGTGCTGGGGGCAGTTTTGGGCACTGCAAAATGAGGAAGACATAAAGCTATTAGAAGGTCCAGAGGAGGGAAATGGACATGGTGAAGGTTCTGGAGAGGAACTGAATGAGTGGCTGAGGTCACTTGGTCTGCTCAGACTGGACTAGACTGATGGGAGACCTCATGGCATTCTGCAGCTTCCTCATGACTGGAGAAGGAGGGGCAGACACTGATCTCTGCTCTGTGCTGGCCAGTGACAGGAGCCAAGGGAATGGCCTGAAGTTGTGTCAGGGAAGGTTTAGGTTGGATAGTAGAAAAAGGTTTTCCACCCAGAGAGTTGGGCACTGGAACAGGTTCCCCAGGGGAGTGGTCACAGCACCAGCCTGACAGAGTTCAAGAAGTATTTAAACAATGCTCTCTAGACATGGTCTGATTCTTGTGCTGTCCCGTGCATGGCCAGGAGTTGGATTTTGGTGATCCCTGCATCCCTTCCAAGACAGGATATTCAATGACTCTGTGATTTGATGATACATTCTTTGGTGTATTTATTGCTCTTTGGTAATGAAATGCATTGTGATATAATTTATCATTACTGTAATTCTTATAAATTTTTTTTATAAATTCAAATGTGAGATCTATTTGACATTTTTTTGACAGTTTCCCTCAATAAACAACTTGTATTATCTTTAATACAAGGCCCATTATAAACAAACAAACAAAAAAAGCAACAACCTAAATGAATTTAGACTTTGGTAAATTTCTGAACCTTTTTTAACACAATTATCCACTGCATCTTGTCTTGGCACCTGTTTTGTACAGAAATTCTGCACTGGTTTGAGATTATTATACAATATCATTCCTGAAGGTTAGTTAGCACTGTGGTAGATTTAATCAATGGATTTTTTGAGAGAAGTTTTATTTATGAGCGTACCTCACCTAGAAATACTTCACTACATAAAGAATTCTTCTACAAAGTGCTCTTTCACTTTTGGAGTTCACCAGCTGTCTAAACAGAGTATTGCAGTCCACAACATGTTCTAAAGCCTACAAAATAAGACTAGGAACTCAGTCTTCCAGGATTAATTCTTACTTACACTTTTGAGTAGCTAGATGATTACAAATGTACAGCTAGGTGTGCTGGATTGGGAAGCCAGGTTTCCTGCTCACTGCACATACGTAAGCCAGGTAAGAAATGCACTGACACCAGGCAGCAATCAGTATTTTGGGAAAAGCACAGAAGCTCCACTCTTTTGCTTCCCTTTTGTTTCTGGTATTTTAACAATCATTTCCCCCATGGTGCTGTGTCACTGAGAGAAGGAACAAGTTCTCTGAGCTTTTGACCATCTTGATACCAGAAAGAAACCAGATTACTAAAATTCTGCAAAATGGGTATCCATAACAAAATGGAGTTCTTAGTTTATCATCAGAGACAGCTCAGAAAACAAGAAACAGGACAGGGCTGGGCATCTGGTGAGAACAGAGGGGCAGATGGGGCCAGAATCATCATAAGAAAAATTGGCAAAGATATTTAATTATTTTTTTAATACCTAAACCCAGAAGTGTGTAGAAGTGAGCATCTGGGAGGAGGAGACAGATGGGGTAGGGCAAAAGGTAGAGCTGTCAAAACCATAGGAAACAATAGAGTAACTTGTTTAAACTCTACAATAGAGTTGTAGAGAGACTGCTTGAAAGAGAAATTCTGAGGAAAAAAAACGAGGCAAAATATAAAGCAGCAAGTCATATAGAAATATAGAGAGTAGAAATGGGAAGTGTAAGTTTTGCATTGCTGAAATGTGAGTTGTGTGCCATATAGAGTGAATTAAAGTTCAGCTCACAAACTGTTGTCTGTGTCAGGAATTCAAGTATTACATCTCTGCTCACTGCTTAAACCAATGTGAGTTCTTGAATAAGGAGAGAGTGGTCAGGAGTGCATGATAAACAGTAGGATAAAAGTAATTTGTGCAAACAACATTTAAGAAAACTTTCCAAAATCAACAGCAACAGCACAAACAAACTTAAGCCAACAGCATAAACAAAGAGAATCTTATAAATTATAAAGTAGAGGTTAGAGAAGTCTTATAAATGTAAGATATTTCATTCAGGTAAAGGAATACAGAAATACAAAACTTGATAACTCACACCCTTTAATAATGTATTAAACAAAGAGCTGTTCATTGAAAAAGGGAAAATGCCCAATTCTGCAGTCTGACAAATCTAAGCATTGCCTATGGAGCTTCAGCTGGTTTGTTCTGGGGTTTTCACCTTTATATCTTTTGCTTCTAAGCTTGAAAAATTGTCTCCCCACCATCCACCCCCAAGATTTAAAAAGCAAAAAAGTTTTCCTGAATATGATCTGTCAGCAGAGAAAACATCTCTCAGAGAAGTCTTACACCTGTGATAACTGCAGCTTATATTTACCAGGGAATGCAATGCTAGCCAATAAAATGGGCTGGCAGAGTTTGGACATTTGGGATAAAGGCAACCAAAAGATATTTTTGCTATATCTTCCAGAGCAGTTATTCTCATTCTCAGCAGCAGAGAACAGAGATTCTCTTCAGGACAGAGCACTTCAAGCAACACATGAGCGTAAACCTGATGCAAATATTGCTTGCATGGTAATATCTCTGTGATAGATAAACTTGCAAAGGAGGATCCCTTGGGATCATCTGAGCATATGTGTAGTCACCCTTATTTTATGTTCATAACCCCACTCTGCTATCAGCCCTGCACTAGAAAGCAGGCAGCAGCCTTTAGGGGACAGAGCCAGGGTCACCAGGGCTTCCGTCACCACAGGAATGGGAGACCTGGGGGCTGTGTGGCTGGGTTTGTGTTAAACCAAAAGCTAGTCAGTTCATACAGAGCATCATCTGCCTCTGTTTTCCATTCTCAAAACTGCTGGAATAACAGAAATTATGACAAGTTGCTTTTTTTTTTTTTTTTTTTTTTTTATGCAAGACTGGAAGAAACCTGTTTCTCTCTTACAGAAAAGGGATAAGTGCAGGCATTAGTAGAAATATGAAAATAACCATTGTGGACAGAGAGAAAAGGGGTGGAGTTTCTACTACTAGTTTTAATTCCATATCACCCACATCCTGTCAGACATCTCTGTCTCCTTTTCAGCAGGAGAATGATGGGCCAAAAGTGGAACAGGGTAACACAAATGGTTTAATTTTCCTGTAGGACTTTAAACCAGCATAGTAACATAGGAATTCAGCAATTCCATGGCCAAGCAGATCTGTAGATTAGTATTAAAAATTATTTTTTAAAAGTCCCAAATTTTTTAGAAAACATTGTAATTGAGCTATTTTGCTAGATGAAGAGCATTAAGCTGAAAGTGACTCACAAATATAAGAAGGTAGAATAGATTGATATTCTTAAATTTAAAACAGTATTTTAGCTTCTCTGCTTTCACGTGAATAAAGGACTAAAAATAGACATAAAAATGAGAATATTTAATTTTAAATTATTGATGTCATTCCTATCCACAGCATGACACCACTATTCATACTTGCATTTGATTTTTGTTGAGAAATAAATTTGCCTATTGTGCTATTACTAAGGAAGGTAAGCCAATTATCTACTATACTTTTTAATGCTGCCTGCTGGTTTTTTTTATAGTACTTTAATAGTCTATGTTACTCTTACTCCTGCTTTCCTGTAATCTAGCTAGGTTATCTAGCTAAACATTAACCTTTAAATGTTAGGCTAGCTAAAACAACTACTTAAAACTAGAGATTTTCCTCTCCTGAATTCCATCTCAACTGAAACAAACTCCATTTTTTATGACTTTTTGACATAGAATTTATTTTGTGGAAGAGAATTGAAAAAAGCATCAATTTTGAATTAGTATAAATGCAAATATATTGAGTTTAAGTATTTTAGTATTTTGTAAAGCAGACTTTTTTGGCTTTGAGTGTTTTTCCGTCATGAAAGCAATGGTTTCCTAATTCATATCATACCACATACACATAATTTTCAAGTTTTTAGTTTATATTTGAACTTTACAGATACCATAACAGAAATTCAGGGATTTATAAGGTTAGGATTTAAGCCATGTATACACTTTATTCTTCCACTACATTGCATTTTTGGAACATAAGAGTTAGAGTTTCAAAAGGCTTAAAATAGTGACAATTTCTCTTACCCATCCTGTTCTTCTAATGACTTTTCAATCTTATAAGGGTTGTTATCTTCAAATTAATCAACATAAAAAAGTTTGAAAGTCTGAAGGACTTAGGAGGGCCTTACAAGAAGCAATATATAGCGGTTTTTTTTTTCATGGAGAAACAAAAAATAGCTGTTGTCATGTATTAAAGCCGAACAATGGTGAAGAACATTTTAGCCAGAAAAAAATAATTTTTAAAATTACAAGCTCTTTCAACAAAATTTATTTTACCAATGTCCACTTCCTGTTTTGGTACATGGTCATAAAAACATAGTTTCCTTAAAGAGATACACTTGGTGATATATTGGGCCTCCCAAGATTTCACAGTATGATTCCTAAACTGATAAGAGATGCCATCCAGGAAAAAGAAAAAAGTATTGCTTTGTCTTGTTAACTGGTGTTGTAAAATGCCTCCCAGATATTTAAATATGTCTTTTCAAAGTAGGCAAACACTAAGACTAGTGAAAAGCAATATATTAGTTTAATTTAATAAAGAGAAAACCTATTTGCTTAGTCAAATATGCATTTGGAATTTGTTCTCCTTTAGAAATTTTTATTTTACAATAAAAAAGAAATACAATTATCTTCCATCTTTCTCCCCACCTTATCTACAAGCAGACACTTCTAAGGCAATATTTTTGATTCTTGTTGCTGAAAATTTAAGCTCCAGATGTTTTCTTGCTTAAAGAGATAGCTACCTTACTGCATTACTTCTCCTAAAATGCAGCACTGACTGAGCCTACATCAGAGACAACCATGTAGTGGAGGAGAGCTGCATTACTGGTATGTACCTCGAAGGTGTGACCAGGCTGAGCAAGTCAGGCCATGACAAACTGCTACATGAAATGTTCAGATTTACAATATTAAGGAGATTTTTCAATTCCAGAATTGAAACATCTTCCTGTATATGCATTTTTACCAACTTTCCCACTCCTTGCTGTTTCAATAAATACATATAAAACTAGTGTTAATCTAGATATAGCAATTTAAAAAAATTAAAAATATCTATTTATTAATTTTGAAAAATGATCATGTAAAGGGTAAAAATTTGTGTCAGAATTCAAATTTCTTCAAGGATTGCTAGAAACCATTGTCTCAAAGCTATAAACTCAGGTGCCATAAAGGGAATTTATTTTTGTTGTTGTTTTGTGTTTTGCTTTTTGTTTTTTTAAATGAATGATAATGTAGGGGAGCTAAAATAAGAGAAGGAATATATAATTACCAGCATTCATTGTCTAATGCCAGTATCTGATTGCACAGAGAAGGAATTCCCATGCCTGGACCAGAAAATTAATCACTGTCTAAAAAAAAAAAAAAAGTTCCTTTGAGGATTTTCCTTGAAGAATTTGCCATATGAATACATCTCTAAATACTTTTATTTAAAGGAAATTAACCCTCAAACATCTAATTCTATTTGTATTTCACCTCAGGGGAAAAAAAATATGAAATACAGTTTGTAGGTAACATTTTGTATGCTTGAGGAAGTAATTCTTAATCAACAGAAGGAAGAAGGAGAGGAGAAATTGAAATTTAAACCTTTTTAGTCTAAATGGATGAAAGTTTATAAACATGTAATCAATCTGTCTGGTTTGGTTTCGCTTTCCTAGCACAAATACATAAAAATCAATTGGTGCCTAAAGTCTAGTAAAGGATACAGAGAAATCAGATAATTTTCTGCATTGTGGGAATGCTGGTGCTACAGAAACAGTTGCAGTCGAGTGGCATGAGATATTCAATGAAAATAAAAATTATACTTTGCTTCTTATAAGGCTGTCCTACCTCTATTAATTTTAATGTTCCCACATCTGAATTTCCTTTCTTATGAAGTCCAATACTGGCCTCAATCTACAATGCAGGGAGAAAATGGAGTTGAGGAATGATATGAGAGTATTTCAAAACATTTTGTCTTACCATATATTTGGACATGTTTTCAGTTGCATAATAGGGGAGTGAGGTACCACAAAGTCTTCTGAAATCTTTCCCTCTCCTCTTTTATTTGTTAGGGACTTTAATGGAAATAAATTTAATACTTTCAGTGATTAATTCTACTGAGAAGATTCTTCATTTAATAATGGTTTTTAAAATTTGGCAATGACTGAAAATGCTGAGAATATTCAGTGACAGATAAAGAACAGTTAAATGTTCCAGGCAGCATGGTCTCTTCTACTGTCTTGTAATTTTAAGTACTTTAACTCCAAGCTATGTATGTTACAGATACTGAGACATTTCCTTTCTTCATTGATGAACCAAAATTGACTTTATTTGCAGTTGCAAGTTTTGTAGGATTGCACACCTGATCCTGGACTTAGAGGTGGACATAAATTTTAAAATCCTCCAATACCACATAGAATCTAAAGTAAGCAGAGCAATGAATAACACATATGAAAAACTTGCTGAAAAAATTCATTTGAAAGAGTTGTGGCAACATGCTAATTTCAGACAGCAAAGACTGTATGGACAGCATAACACACTACTAACTTGCCAGAAATATAAACCCACAATAAGCCCTTTTTTTTCTTTCCCTTTTCACCTGCCAAAGAGAAAAAGCTGTGGGTTTTGGTTTTGTGGGATTTTTTTGGTTTTTTCGGGGTTGTGTTTTTTTTTTTTTTTTGGGGTTTTGGTTTTTTCTTCTTCCAGAACATTTTCACACTGATTCATAAATATCTTTTTAAACCCCAAGAACCAATTTCTCTTTCCTCTTCTATTGAATAAGTAATTTAGCAGCTCAGCCATCACTCTACAGAAAAAGAATTCCCCCCTTCTCCATCATTACATGGACTTTGAACCCAGTACATTTTGTACCTGCCACTGAAAAGTCAGCCCAAACCACAAGCAGCTGCTGAGCCATGATGTGTGTATCTGCCAAAAATTCAGAACATATGATGCAAATATTTAATACAAATAATTTTTTTTGTGAGATATGTTGAAGAAATTGTGATTTTTTTCTAAATGGCAGTTGCCTTTTTTAGCTTAGTGGCCCATATTAATATTTTACAGTAACAATAATTGAAGACAAATATGAGAATATATGTTTTATGCCTACATGCTTTTTCTACTTTTCTATTTTAATAATATAGGGGAGATTCTTAAGAATGCTCCATTTCTTCCTTTCTTGCAATATAACTTCACTTTTCTCTCTCTCTGTCATATAAATTTTGTAAATTTTGTCAGTTATCACCATCTGCAAAAAAGAGACATTGAAATCAATTTATCATATCAGGATTTTATACTTTCTGAATATAAATGGTTATTTAGTGGATGGTAAAACAAGTTTCATAGGAAGAATCACAGAAAAAAGACTCAAATGTTTTAAACAGTTGATTTTTTCAAATGCCCTCAACAAGTCTGTTTGAAATGAAACACAATAATGTTCTCTGCCTACCCTATGCTATTAACTTTTGTGTGGGCGTATGTATAATTTTACAGATTTCCACAGGAGATTTAGAAAACAGGTCAAGGTGACAGCAACTTGGTTATATAATTCCCATTACAAAACTCTAAACCATATAAAAATCAACCTGAACTTTTATCAAAAATTAAAAAGGGCCACAAAGAAATTTATTTTTGTGTGCATGTTTAACCTGAAGTGTTAGAATTATCAATATAAGGACACAAAAAATTTTCTTGTGAAAACATGAATCTCTTAAAGCACAATAGCCTTTCTCAGGACAAATATAACACAAACCTTTCTCAGCTCTTCTTCCTCTCTGCTCTTCTTCCTCTCAAACTGGCTGAATGAACTGCTAAAAATGTATGAGGACAAATGAATTATAGAATCATAAAATGGTTTGACTTGGAACGGACCTTAAAAACCATCTAGTTCCAACATCCCTGACATGGACAGGGACAACTTCCACCAGACCAGGTTTCTTAATGCCCCATCCAAGCAGGTCTCGAACATTTCCAGAGACAGGCCATCCACAGCAGCTCTGAGCAACCTGTTCCAGTGCCTCATTACCCTCACAAAATTAAAGAAATTAAAGAAAAAAAGAATTTCTTCTTTATATGAAATCTTTCTCTTTTTTATAAGATCCTTTTTATAGCATGAAAAGTCACGATAAAGTCTCCCTGGAGCCTTCTCTTCTCCAACTGTGCTTTATCTTTACTAACCAAATCCCCACACAGCTGAATAGTGTTCCTATATTCTTCCCCAGGGACACATTCCTGGTTCCTCTGCCTGCACATTTTCTTCTTACTCTCTACTTTGAGCAGGACATCCTCGTTGAGCCATGCTGTTCTTGGGTTTTCCTTGTCCAAATTAATACATGTGGGAATCGAGAGCTCCTGTGCTCTAAGAAAAATGTTCTTAAAGAGCTGACAGCTCTGTTCAGCTTCATTGTCCCCTTCATTGGGCCATTTCCCAGGGGAGTCTCATCCATTGCTGCCTTAAACAACAGAAAGTTTGCTTTCCTAAAGTACAGCACACTGAATCTACTCTTCACAAGGCCCATGTCCCTCAAGAGTCTGAATTCCACCAGGATATCATGGCTACAGCCCAGGCTGCCACCAATCCTGACAACCCTAATTAGTTACTCTGTGTTTGTGAGCAACAGGCCTAGTAACGCTTCTCTTTTGGTCAGAATAAAAAATTATTCTTGACTACCTCCAATATTGTCCTGAACAGCTTACAGTTTGCTGCGCCACTTTTTCAGCAGATGCAAGGCTTCAGTTGTACATTTTGTTCCATCATGTGTCAACAACAGCAATTAGGTCATAATGTCGAGCTCCTCCTGCTTCCTACCATGCAGTGGACATTGGTGTGGAGGCACGTCAGCTGGAATATTGACTGTGTCACCTTTACAGGGGAACATGCCCTAATTCCCTTGAGGAATTTCACAGCTGCTTCTGTGTTGGATTCTTATATATTAGCAGCCTCTGCGTCTTCTCAAAAATTCTTGACAGGCTATCATGAAGCAGTGGTTAGGACAGCTTAAAGAATCACTATAAATATATTGGAAAAAACAGGTTTTAATATAAATTTGTGAAAGTGCAACTTAACAGAGTTTAACAGCAAAGTTCACTCACTTCATAGATAAAGCATATGCAAGAAAATAGAAGTAGAATCAGTTTAGGATGATTTACAGGGATAGAGGGGATGTATGTAAAGGATATAGATACAAAAAGAGAAGGGTTCAAAAGGGGTTAACAGGGGTTAATCATTAACTGATTCAACATTTATAAAATTATTCAATAGGATTTGCTAGAGTTGTAACAATGACTTTCATGCCTTTATCAATCCACATGCATGCACCCAGGCAGCAAGATGCATCTCTATTTGTGCTTGTAAAGGTTCCTATCAAAAATTCCCATTGGGTGCAGTGGAACACTCACATCAAACCCTTAGTGTTTCTCACCAGACAAGGGTTGCACCTCAAGGAGTTTGTGTGTGTAGAGCAGTTCCAGACTTTTTCAAAAGGTTTCATAATGATGGTACCCTTTCACTCAGGCTATGATTCAGGGGAATAATTTGCCATGGTTAAGAAGTATAATTGATGACCCTTCATTCCCCACTTTGATCCAGCGTCTGATATTGCTGGTATGGTCAGAACTGTTTCCACCTTCACCTTGCAAGAGCTCCTGATCTGGTCAGGGGACCACACAACTGGTGTGGTAAAGGGGCACTTCACCATTCAGCTCGTTCAGTCAAGCCTTGTCCAGAGCTCCTGAGATCACAGAACAGGTCCAAGGAGCAGGAGGTTGGGGTAGGGGGAGCACTATATATACAAGAAGTTAATAGGCATTGATTGACACAAGCAAGATGTTAATAGGCATTGATTCCTGAAGAAAGAAGAAAAGGATGTCACCAGTGTTTGAAAAGTTTTGGAATTGAACATTTTGTATAATTATATTAAGAGTTCTAGGTTTTACCAGTAGCTCAAACAAGTATAAAACAGTTTTTAAAAGGTGAAGACCCTTACATTATGTGTCTATGTAAATATCAAATATAGAAATAGAATTATATAATGTATTGTAACTCCAACTACTTGAATTTTCTGTAATTGGAAATCAAAACCAGCAACTTTTAAAATAATAATGTTAATAAAAAGGCAAGACCTGTTGGATTATGCAGCTTAGGATTCAATAAACAAGATTCATTTGAAATGTTCAAATGCTTACTCTTCCTTCCTATCAGAAAGTACAAACCAGTGAAGGACATTTTCAAGAATTTGATTAATTCCACTAGAAAGTTTTATACAACACTGGAATTAATCATATTGTCTAACCTGACTTATCCTAGCAATTTTGAAATGCATGGCTCTGCAAATATGATTTCTTTTAAATACAGCTCTTGAAAGAAAAATATTTACTTCACTTTTTTGGAAAAGCAGCAGAATAAAAAAGGTTAGCAATGAAATATGCATAGACACTAGCAAAAACTTTCTCCCAGCATGGTTTATTAGCAATTTTTTTATGTCCTATTGGAAGAACATATGACCCAAACTTGAACTCATTTCTATCAGAGCTGATGATACATTGCAATAATCTGGAAGCATGCTGTGGAAAAACTCAAAAGCAGAAGGAGAAATCTGGCCCTGTTTTTTGGCTTGCTGTGAAGACAGAACTAGGGAAAGATTTTTTTGCTAAAGCTTAGAGGAAGAAAAAGAATATTTGAAAGCTGAAATATGAAACAAGATCTGACCTCTTACCTCCCCCAACCTGAAAAACAGTCAGAACAGACCTGTGAAGGTTCAAAATTTATACCCTAGGGCAAGTTTTTCTTCAAATATTTCAGCTACAGCAGAAAAATAATTTTCATAACAAATGAAGGGGTGAACCAGACAGTTTTAGGTATGTGATGGTGTTCTCAACACATTAGTCAGTAACTATACTAGCACCTTGGAATTCAATCCTTTCTTCCAGAGTAACCCATTTAATTCCAGGTTTTAAGAAGATCATGATGAAAAGAGAATTTATCTATTAAAAGATGAAGAAATATTTTTTTTTAAGTCTGTTATAGAAATTCCAATTATTTCTTTTTCGCATACATCCAGACCTTTGGTAGGCAGATAATAAAGCTGCTTTAAGAAGTAAGAATTGATGAAAGAGAGCACTAAAATTTAGAGGTTCAGCTGCATTCTGGTTCAACTACAGGAATGATCTCATGCAAAGGCAGTTAACAACTTTCACTTTGACTACTTCTTCCCTTATCTCTAAGAAGGCAGACACACTGCTAAAATCTAAGAATGGATACAGCTATTTTCTTGTGCCTATGTGCAATCTGCATGAAGTGCTCATTTAATCTCTGAATTTCATTAGTGTCAAAAAAACAAAAACTATTTTTATTTTAAAGAAATTAACCACTATTTTCAAAATATAAGAAAATAAAAAAATGAAATAGAACTTCTTGCATTATTTTTTCTCTTTTCATGAAATCATGACAAGCAATACAGCAACACCTTTTATCCTCCGTATTGCCACTAGCCTCATCTAGCTAAATGTGCAAATGAATATGCAACTCAGCAGAATTCAGAAAAATTTCAGTCTTTGCATACAATAGAAGAATAGAACCCAACAACAGTTTCAGGAATTGCTTTTCCTTGAAAATGCATTAGTCATGCGTCTATATCGTTCCTTCCCTGAACTCAAAAAACTTCAGTTCACAGCATCAGAAAGTCAATTTATGCATCATACTTACTCAGTAAATGTATGTCCTACCCTGACAGCAAGTATTTATCCTGGGGAAAAAATTAATTAGAAGTTAAACCATAGCAAACAGGCATCAAGATGCACTTATCCAGTATGAAAAGTCATCTGAGAAATGAAACAAAATCATTTCTGCTCTCAACCTCACAATCATACAGACTTTTACTAGTGTAGTTAACAGTAAAATAGTTCTATATGCTTGGTCACAATGTACATAACATTTTAGCTAAATATTTGGCCAAATAGATGGCTGGATCATAGGCCAGCTAAGGCTTCTGAACGAGGAAGTGATTTGCCTTCTTTGAGAGTAGAACATGCCCATCTCTAAAAAGCTACGTGTGTTGCAGATGGAGTTTGAAGGAGAATAACTAGAAAGGCACAAGTGTCAAGGGTGCAAAATGAGATATTTCCAAGGCACTGGATCACACCCATTGCGAGCAGGGAAAACCAGCATGGGCTGATAGCAGAGACATTGAGAGTACAGGCACAAGATGACACCACAGGGATACCAGAGGCCCAGCACAAAACATTGAGAATATCTTCTGAACATTTAAAGCGAGATAAAGCAGTATTCAGGGCAAACAAAGCTAAAACACTATGCACAAAGCAACTCATATGGTAAAAATGGGGGGGAACAAGCAATAAAGTATAAAAAAACACTCTACAAAATTTGAACATATGAAGACTATAGAGCAGAGTTTCTTCCACCTTTTATGACACCATGTTTCAGCAACACCACTGGATATCTGCCATAAGGTTTTTCTCAGTGAATCTTTTTTTGATTCATCTTTGACCTTATTTTGCTACTGAAACTGAGGAATTATAAGTAAAGTACTATTTCTATGGCATTGATAGCTTAAGTTAATTAAAATTTAAAAAGCAACTTTTATTCTTGTGTTTTTTGCTACATATGGGAATATGACAAAGCGGTTTAATACAGCAGCCCAAAGTCAGAATAAAGTTGTATGCAGCACAGACAACAGCACTAATCAGAACAGTGTTGGAAAATAGATGGAAATTGGATCTATTAACCTTATGGCTTTCTCTCACAATAGAATATTCTACTTGCACTTTTTCTGGGGCAGAAAAGAAGGGATGACATTTTCACCTGTCACAAGTTCTGAATTGCACTTCTAAAACTCTCTAATAACTCTTGGTAATGGAGTAGTTCTGGGCCCAGTTTAACCTGTCTGGTGCACCTCATTAGGGCAACAAGGTGGTTTCAAAGTAGTGGCTGGTTACTAGAGACCAAAATCTTCTCAAAAGTTTTTTCAGTTTGGATGGTACTTTGAGAAATGTGTTTTTTAATTCCCCCCTGGAGTGTGGTGAATTTCCAGTTAGACAGGACGATGGACCTGATGTGTAACTCAAAAGAGTCCTATAGGAGATAACATAAACACAGAGAATTTCTTCATTGACATAGATGAGCTCAAAACTTTCCAAATTAAGCAGAGAAGACAGAAGTGAGTGTTCCTTCTCTCTGCTGTTCAAGTGCTAATTTCTCACTCAGCCTGGGTAACAAACTGGCCTTACTTAGGCAAATTCAATCTTTCTTTTCTTCCTGTGCCAGAGTAGAAAGACTCCCGAAAAGGAGTATGCTAATGTTTAAACTGAAAAGCTTATGAAAATCTTGTTTCAAGATCGATGGCACTATTTTACCCAGAGGAAAAATTCAAATGATCTATTCTTTTTGTAGACTTGGCAGGAGGGAGGGAGAGAAGGTCCTTAATTAGACATCTCTGAGATACGATCATAACATACAGAAGCATCACAATAAATTTAATAGCTAGGAGAACACAGTATTTCCTTTCCTTCCAGTTTTGCCTCCTGCACTTTATGTCTCTGGGGAAATAGCTGAATATTATTTAAGGAAAACTATTTTCTTTTTCTTCTTTAAAAAAAAAAAAACAAAAAAAAACCAGCAGATAAAAAAAAAGAAAGGTTGTTATGGCACATATGGATCATCATGCAAATTAACCTAAGAAGACTAAAGTCCCTGAGCTGGTATTATCCAGGCTGAAGATGCATTACTGCTATTTTTGATTATAAGAAATGATAAACAAAAAGGAAGACAATCTGTGTTCCAAGCTGTTTTAGAACTCCCTTTCTTTTTCAGGAAGGAGTTGATCAAAAAGGCAAAAATTCTTCCTCTCACTTTTTGCAATAAATAAACAGGAAGGGATTATGATTTATTCCCACAATAATGTCTATGCTTAAAAGTAGTGGAAGAGTATTTATAGTTCCAGTATCCTGAGGATGTTTCAAAATGTGTCAGCATTATTTGAATATAGCTGCAATATTTTCCTGTGGACAGTATTCTTGTCTAGCACTGAATTAGTCAGACAAAATAAATTCAGAATTATTCTACGCTCTTTCAGAAATGTCAAAAATTAGCATATGCACTTGCAAAGTTCAGGTACTGTTATTCTACATCTAGCAAAATCTGTTACTAAAAAAAAATCAGACAAAAGGAAAGAACTGTCCAAGTTCTGGAAAATAATACTCCATTTTTTATTTTCCTTCTGTTTATTTCAGCACTGTTCTCTTGATCTTGTGGTCCTAGTCTACTGAATAGTTCACCTCTGAGTCTTTGTCTTCCTTTTTGAAACAAAAATATTAAAAGGTCAGAGAATACTTTCATAACTGCAAGTGTAGCCTGTAGGATTTCCATGAAATATGAGACAGAACAGAGCCACTGTGTTAGGCTGGGAGCACTGTGTCCTGTGCCCTGTTTGTGAATCCAATTTATTGTTTAAAAGGGTAAGGGAACTTTCTGCTGATAAAAATGCATTTCAATCCTTGTTGGGATCACTTTCACCAGCAAAACCAACTAAAACAGAAATAAAGGGGAAAAAATCCCTCTTCTTTATTAATATTCTGAAATGTCCTTGTTTATTTCACCTAGATATATTCAAATATAGTGGGAAACTGAATTAAGTCAATGAACCTCAGAACACATTAAACCAATACAAATCCTTTTAGGTGTAACTTTATTTGCCTTTTATATAATTTCATAGAAAGACAAATATCTTCTTGTTTTCTTAATTTATCCTGCAGAACAAAGGTAACTATTCCTATTTCATTCTACCTGGAATTTGGATTCATTTAGTTTTCAAATCACTTCCAGAAGAATAATATTTTGCCAGCATGGCCATCTGGCAGTGTAGAAAATTAATTTGAAATGAAATCTGTGGTCATTTTAGTGAATTATGTATGCCAAAGCCCTCAAAAGCTGTTTATTTCAATTTACTTCTCTCTCATCACTGAGAAAAAAAAATTGTTCCTTTTAGACAATTTTTTAATTTCCTTAGTTGCAGAGACATTGCAAATATGGAGCTCAGACACAGAAATAGCTCATCAGATTTGACCAAGCAGTAATTATTTAGGAAAAAATGCATTTGGCGTGAGCATAGATATAGGAATTCTTTTGCCTTTGCCTTGTACCTTTTTCTACCTTTTCACATATTTTCACATATTACTTTTGGTTAACACTTATGCTCAGTTAAGGAATTATCAGCAATGTAACACTTTAAAATAGCAAAGATGAGTGGATATCTCAAGAAGTGATACAAATTAATACATTTCTGAATGCCAAATTATAATGAGGACTTTACATTACTGTACTGATTTTAATGTATAAAAGGTTTCTTTTGCTTCAAAACACAAAAGTAATTTTCAAAAATTCTTTCTCAGAAAATGAGTCATGTTTAGGCGTCTCTACTTAGTGATTAGAAACGGCATTCTGGATGTTCAGGATGCTCCAGGAAAAAGAGAGCATTAAACACTATTTCTTCTCTTTTTTTTTATGTGTGAAGACATTGTGAATGGGGTCAGTTACAAAGCTGGAAACAAATATTTGCTTTTTATTTGATTAGAATGGGCTTCAAGGAGAAAACTATGAATGCCATAGGAAACAATTCAAGGTCTAAGTACAATCTGCAAACATATATGCTTTCTGACTAAAAATCCAAAACAATCCCAACCCCCCAAAAATTGCCTTTTTTTCCTCTATTAACATAAAAATAACTACTGGACCCATGGAAAAATAAAAGCCTGTATCAATCCTCAGTCTTTCTGATTTGAAAAATTTATTTATGTCAATATATTAGGTAAGCATTTCTTCAGACATAACCAATGTAGACTTATCTCTTCCTCCACAGCAAGATTTAATATCAGTACTGCGACACATTGTCCATAACTGAATGCAAGGCACCACATCAACCTGACCTGGCAGCAATGTTTTTTTCTCCTGCTTGCTTTAGAGATATTATTCTCTCATAAAAGCCTTGGAAATAGCCTATCAATTTGCATGACATTAAATAATCTACTTGGAATTGCTGCATTACAAAATACTCAGCTGCAGGGTGTCACTTAAGTAATTGCAAATAAAAATACTTAAAGGTCTGTTTTATATGGGCTTGAGATACTGTAAATTCACCTTCCAGAGTAAATCTGCTGTGAATCAGAATCTGAAGTCTGTGGAAAACAATGGGAAAGGGTAATTTCTGTTTTATTTGCTGTATCTTCACACTTTTCTTTATAATCTCCTGTTCTGAGACCTAGATGACACAGCGGCTTACTATTCTGATTTTTCATGTGTGAGACAACACAGGAGGTAATCTGACGTTCCAGAAGGGAGAATGTATTTGATTGTCTGGACGTTGTCTCTTTGGCGTGTTTGCACATGTCGCAGAACTGTGGCTTGTTTTATTGCAACTATCTATCCTGATTCAGGATAAAACTCATACTGCTGTGGCAGGAGGGTTGGAGGTCAGGTTATTTCTGTGTAGGAAATACTGGGGGGCAATTTTATTGGACTACATATCATATTTTGATCAATACATGTTTTTCAATATGCCTCATTATGTGCATCTAAGGAACTCTGAAGGAAAGCCTTTCAGAGGGAAATGATGATTTATCAAAACAGAAGGTCTGTAGGGATCGATCAGGTTCAGCTAAGCATTTATTCAGAAGGCTTACAGGTAGGTGCAGAAAGAAACTCGTATGAGAAGAGAGTACTCTCGAAAGCATACAACATATGCTGCCGACAGCATGATGTTGAGGGTGTTGACCAGTCTCTTGGGGAAGTGGTTTTTTATTCAGTCTTGTTCCACAGAAATATTTGACCACTCTGTGCCTGCAGGTATGCATGATCTCTAAGTAACAGGTAAAAAATGAAGTGATTCAGTATCTTACAAAATTTTAAAGGATCATGTACGACATCTATATGACAGAGATTAATGGGAAAATAGAAATTGATTGTTTTTTGTGGACTGTGTATAATTTCTATAGTAAATATATAGTCTTGTAACTATTCTGTAGTGTTATTCTCTCACCAAAAATGTAAGTCTATCTTTGCACTTAGACAGCTCTTATGCTTTCTGCTTTCTCCATTTGTTCATATCAAGACTTTATGATAGACTCGTCTACTGCAGCTTCTTGTAAGAAAATCTCATTATCTGAGTATGTGTTCAGTCTTCCAGTGAGAATCATCTGCAGTAAAACCTCTCTCATTTTTTCCAGATATCCATTTATATAAAATAGAACCAAGTCCCTAGTTCCATTGGGACAGACAGGATTTCTGCCTAATTTTGTTCTACTTTTCTCCTCTATAAATTTATTTTAGTTAGTTGCTGCTTCTGTCACTTTGGCTACCACAGGCATTAATATAAATTTTCTCCTATACCATTTGCACCACTTTGATCTGAAAAGGCCATGAGACCACCCATGGAGTTTTTAACATTTCCAGCAGGAAAAACAATTTGCTATCAAACCGCCTCTTCAATACTATTGATTGTCAAATAAACAAGAAAATATAAGTGCGTAAAAATCACAGTGTTTAAATATCTTCTAAAACACCCTGTAAGTGTTCTAGTGGTGATGCTTGAAAGCACTTTGAGACTACTATGAGTCATGTTCTTTCATTTTGATAGCCTCAGCATGAAAGAAAGAAGCTGGAAATTAAATAGCAATAAATGCAATGCTTTTATATGTAATGCATAGTGTATTTAACCTGTGTGTGACAGCCTACTCTTAAGGGAAAGGGAACACCCAAGATTCATAAATGCACATGGTTGAAAGAAAGTCAGAGGATCTGCAAAAGCCTCAAAGTTTTATTAGTAAATTACGCACTTGGCCTGGAAAGTGGTGTGTTAGTCAGTTATTGGAAACAATCCTTGGTTGTCTCCACAGCCATCCAGCCATCAGTGTTTGAGACACACACATTAGTCCCTTATATTCAGGAATTATACTGCTGTGCAATTCACTTCTATAGGACTCCAGTCAAATATCTTTCAAAATAAGTTAGATGTCAAAAAGTTGTACATTAAGCAGTGCTAGTTATTAATTTAGAATTGCTATTATTTCTCAAACCGCAAGGATTAAATTTATTCTGAATTTGATTTAGGAAGAAGTATACTTCATTAAGTATACTATAGTTCAAACATATTTTGAGTATAAAATAAGTTTACTTCAAATACACTGCAGTTTCCATAATGCATAAGATAACTGGTACCAAAAAAAAAAAAAAGACTCTCCTTTAAAGATGAGTGGCTATACATATCATGAAATTGAAATTACAAATTAATGAAAATAATATAAATTAATAATTTCTGTTTGTTTAATTGCATATATTGCATTCAAAGAGTGAAGTTAACACTCACTGAATATATTACCTGGAGTAGTGGCTTATATTAAAACCTCTCTGCATTGTCTTAGGTCTGTGGTTCAAAGAAGAAAAAGAGCTTGGGTTTTAATTCCAGTTCTAATGCTGCTTTAACATATTAATATGATCTCTTTAGGGCCAGTTATTTTAATTTGATGTAGATGTTAACCTTTCATATCTAATTTACAAAAAAATGCTGAAAGTCACAGACAGACAGACACTCACATACACATAGAGGATGACTTCCAGAGATCCTCCAGACTGGAGTTTTAACTTCTATAACTGCTAGGTTACTTGCAATTAACCATTTCTAGAAAAAACATTAACAGCAAAATACACTTTTATAGCAAACAATGTTATAGCACATCATTTCCTTTTCACAGATGGAAAATTAAAGCACGATGGATCTCTTATGCCAAATACTACATAACAAATCTTGTAGAACAGTAAAAATAGAACAGAGAAGTGTCAGTTTCATGCTTTGGTTCTTTGTTTTGATGACAGTACTTTCCTGTAGAAAAATCTTTCCTTCAAATTAAAAAAAAAAAAAAAATCCAATCAAACCAATGCTGAATCCCCCCCAGTTTTAATTTTGTTGCAGACAATATTAGCTGAATCAAGAAAAGTGATTTTTATTCTGGTTTTATTCTTCTGTGAATTCATGTTTTGAAGACAATATAAAAAAAATTAAATCACATTTGCAGCCAGAAGAAATTGCAAAAAAGCCTAACCTATTACTTCAAGGTAATGAGTCAGAATGATTCACTGCAGCCTCTTGGTGATTTCTGTATGAGCCAATCAAACGAAAGGGCACAAAAGCCATTCACAGTGAAGATAATCCTTAGTTCTATTGCACAATCTGATGCTATTAAAATGTGTAAGAGGAGAGCAAAGGAAACATCAAAGGCAAAGTTTCCTCCCCCCCCCCCAAATTCCACAACGCAAATAGCAAAACCTTAAAATCAAACACCACCCTGCTCCAGTGTGGGCTTCTGACAGCGTCCCAGCTTCTTTTGGGAGCATTCATCGGTTCTGGCCTGGGCTCCTCCCTGGGCTGCAGGTGAATCTCTGCTCCTCCATGGTCTGCAGGGGCACTGCTGCCTCACCTTGGTCTGCACCACAGGCTGCAGCAGGGACTCTGCTGCCCTGCCTGGAGCACCTCTGCCCCGACTTCTTTACTGCCCTTGCTGTCTGTAGAGCTGCTTCTCTCAGACATTCTCACTTCTCTGCTGCTCTGTAACTGTGTTATAGCAGAGGTGTTACCACTGGCCACCTTGGTCGGTGGTGTGCCCGTGTTGGAGCCAACTGGCATTAGCTCTGTTGGACATAAGGAAAGCTTCTGGCAGCTTCTCACATCAGCCACCTTGGTAGCATCCTCTACCAAAACCTTGTCACAAATCTAATGTTCTGGTCAACAAGAGAAAAAAATCTAAGGTCCCACATTCAGTCCTTGTGAGGGGGTTCCGCATGAACTGCTAGACAGTGACCTCCTGCACGGAATCTTAACACCAACAGAGGCTTTATACTGAAATATAGATGCCACAGAGTTGTATGCAAGCAGTGATAATGGCAAGTATTTTGCTGTATAACAGTCCTGTCCTGAACACTCCTGACTGAAAACTACTGTGAGGTAAGCCAACATTCATCAACCTGGATCCTTTCCTTGAGGTAAATACAGTCACTTTCTCACTGAGAGCTCAGAAATCACCATTTTATTGCAAGCTAGGGCTTGAGTTGCTGATTTTTTTTTATTTTTCTTAATTTCCAGTGTAACACATTAAACATCACAGGCAGTGGATAACAGATTTATGAAGCAGTTTCCCTCTGAACAGGTTTTCAGGAACATGTCAAAATATGATAAATGGAGCATAATGAAATACAGTTGTACCCACCTTAAAGCTGTTTTACTCTACTGAGCACCTTTTTTCTCCTCTTCCTTTCTTTTCTTTCTTTCTTTCTTTT
>VZSJ01000631.1:331457-359065 GCA_013398405.1 Pheucticus melanocephalus | reverse complement strand
TCTTTCTTTCTTTCTTTCTTTCTTTCTTTCTTTCTTTCTTTCTTTCTTTCTCTCTCTTTTAAAATCTCATTTATATTGAATTATAATATTCTTTCAACAACATTAGGTTAAATGATGAATATGAATGAAACTCTTATGAGTTGATATTTTAGTTTGTAACCATATTAAGGTTTTGGATAAAGCATTTAAGAAAACAGAAAAAGATAGAAAGGAAATCCTGAATGAGGCATTTCTACTTCCTTCAAGAATAGGGACTGTATACCATAAGGTCAATCAAATAAAAATCTCATAGAGAGTGGAAATTAATATCTACATTTCTTAAGGGTTCAGGATGTGTGTCAAGAAGCAATTGATATAAATAGTTTTTTAGAACTATTGTACATGTTTTGGTTGTTTATTCTTGTTCCCCAGAGAGTAGCTCATTACTTCAGCCTTGAATGGTTGCCTATATTTAATTTTTCATGGCAAACATCATCCTTTTGGGTAAAGAAGAGATTTCAGATCTGAAGTATGCATGGTTGCAAGGTTCCATTTTAAAAAAAAAGTCATATCATTCAGAAGAAATAATTCTGATACTTTTCATCCTCTTTATATATGATTCCAGGACATCAAAATCAAATAGAAAATGTAGAGTTTATAAACTGAAGATGGCTTGTGTAATAGGTCCACTTTTGTCTGTTCTCAGATTTTATTTAAAGAAATCATGATCTTCCAATAATTTTCCACAACTCAGGGGATTTAAAAATTTTTCTTCAATATGCCCACTAAAACAAAGTCTAAAAAAGCAATCCCTTTTTATTGAGTGACAGAAAAAACCTCTAAATTTTACATTAAAGAGCACTGAATTGAGTTATATGATTTCTACATTAGTCAGTTTTGTCTCATTTTTTTCTTCCTAGAAAAGCCCGAAAATATCAAAGGATCTCTGCTCATATCCTGATCTGACTCTGAAGCCTTTAAATAGAATCTTTATATAACTTGCTGTAACATTTTTAGCTACTGCCTCAATATAATGTGATGTGTATCAAGCTTGGATTATTGAACTATGGCTTCTTTGGGGAGTGTTTATTTGTTTGTTTCCTTTGAGTAATTTATTTAATCAGTCTGGTCTGTTATCCTACTTATTGAACTAATATTTCAGTCCTTTCTGTGAAATACCTTATGCTGTGTTCATTATTCCTCTTTCATTACTTTTGAAGAAGACTTATAGCCCACATGAACATGACTTACAGCCCATACATTTCCAGGCTGAATTCTATATTTTCTGCAGCTCGTTGGGGTGGCCAACACTTTGTGTTTCTCAGAGTTCCAGGTAAAACCTTAGTGACTATTCTTAAAAGAAAAATCACTGATTAGAGAGGCATTCCTCAGGGTTGATATAAGTCCCTCCAATATTCTCAGGTCTGAGAAGGATCTGAATTGACTTCTTGGAAACCTCCCTTTTATCTTCCCCTCTTCTTTCACATCCTGCTATTGCTGTCATCAGGTGACCCAGGCCTAATTAATTTATTCTTCTTCTGTAGCAGTCTGCTTTCTGATTGACAAGTTTTCTCCACTTTTTAGGGTAGTCTCTCTTATTCTTTCATAACTTTTTTCCTTTTGATTTGCCTCTTTTCTCTTCCTGACTTATTCATGTGGCCACATTCTTCGGCACATCACCCTTTCTTAAGAGTTTGCCCTCTAGACTCTCAGTAAATTTTAAGAGCAGAGATTGGACAAATAACTCATCTTCCTTTTGTGCTAGAAACCCTTTCTGACTTCTGTCATCTCTCCTTGGTGCGATTTTATTTCTGAGATCTATTTCTCCATGAACTTTACCTGTCAATTTTTCATTCATAAATAACTCGTGTCAGGTAGCCACTCAAAAACAACGTACATCCAGCACTGTTGGCATCCCATAACTCATTTTGTCTCCTCCATTTTTCAGGTTGCTTTTGCTGCTGCCTCAGGTTCTATAAACATCTTTGTCTAGTTCTCACATTTAAAAAGAAAAACAGTACTCCTGAAATCTGCTCCTCCTGGCCAGGATATTTCTCATTTTCTTCTCTCTGTGTCATTGGACCTTTCACGTTCAGAGGGCAAAAACAAAGCTCTGCTCCTGAGCAAATGGCAAACTGTTATTTTAGATGGAAGAATTGTATTTCAGCTGTACAAAGAAACCTCTGAACATATTCTGCTCAACGAATTTTTAGAGGAATAAGCCTGTGAATGGAGCAAATCACAAGGAGAAAAAGGTTTGCTCAATATTTATACTAAATTGTTTATATTTTATCACCTGAAAATATAATTTTGAAACAAGTATAACAAGGTCTTTTTTAGGCATCCATTTCAATCTGTGACTATGCTTGTAAGGCAAAAAAAACAGTAAAGGAAGAATAAACATTAAAAGCAGTAAGTTAAAGAATAAAAAGCAATGGAAGAATAATGATCCTGAAACTTGGCTCTATAAGAATACCAAAATCAATCTACAAGTAGATATTTTATGAGATTTTTTTTGCCAGATGTTGTGCAAGAAAATCAAAGATATATGATTATTATCTTTACCAATTATTTGGATGATCAGATTGAATACATCCTTGGTCAGGAGTGTTCATCTGCTGGACAGACTGGATCAACAGGCTGCAGCCAATTGTGTGAGGTTCAATAAGGCCAAGATCTAGGTCCCACTCTTGGGTTGCAACAACCCCAGGCAGTGCCACAGGCTGGGCAGAGTGGCTGGAGAGCTGTCCAGAAGAAAAGAGCCTGGGGGTGCAGTTTGACAGCAGCTGAACATGAGCCAGCTTTGCTCAGGGGACCAAGAAGGCCAAGGACATCCTGGCTTGTATCAAAAACAGTGTCATCAGCAGGGCTAGGGAAGAAATTTTCCACCTGTACTCAGCAATGGTGAGGTCACACCTCAAATCCTGTGTTGAAATTTTGGGTCCCACGCTGCAAGAAGAGTATTGAGGTGCTGAAGCCTGTCTAGGGAAGGACAACAAAACTGGGAAAGGATCAGAACACAAGTACTGTGAGAGAAGTGGCTGAGGGGGCTGGAATGGTTTAGCCTGGAGGAAAGCGGGCTCAAGGAGGAGACCTTATTGCTTTCTACAACTGCCTAAAAGGAAGTTGTAATGAGGTGAGGGTTTGTGTCTGCCCCCAAGAAAGAAATGGTAGAATGAGAGAAAATGGCCTCAGGCCGCCCAAGGAAGTTGTAGATTGGATATTAAAAAAAACCCAACAACTTTTTCTCCAAAATGGTTATCAAGCACTAGAACAATCTTGATGGAGTCACCACCCAGAAGGTAGGTGATTAAAAGATGCATGGATATGGCACATAGGGACATTTTATAGGGGTGGTCTTGGTAGTCCTGGGTTTACTCTTGGAATTAATAGTCTTGTGGGTCTCTTCCAATATTGATTATTTTATGACTCTGCATTTATTGTTTTGCTGATTCAGCCCATTATACGATTCCTCATTAAATGATTGAAAAAAAACTCTCCCTAATTTTGTAAGAGTAACAAGCTGAAGTATTTTTCCAGAAATAAAAATCAAGTTGCATTCTGATCAGAAAAGCAGCCCTAAGTTGTTAAAGTATAGATAAAGAAATTATGGATTAACAGTCCTTTGGACTCTTACAGTGAAAGCTGAAAAACCTTAACTGTCTTCTAATGTGGCTACCTGGGCCAGACTAAAAACTTCTCTAGAAAAATCATTCTCATGGGTTCAAAGATTAAACCTCCAAATACTTAAAGTTTAACTCAGGAATCATTCCACTGACTGCTCAGTCTTAAAGGACTGAAAATGTACATGCTGTTTACATGTAATATCCCAGATACTATAAATTGCATTCCAGAAATTACTGGGAATAAAAAAAAAGTTGTTTCTTTTTATATAATTTTGAAGCTTCAAAAACCTTCATTATCTTCATATTTTAATGAGAACATCAAAGGAAATCCCAGAATAACCCATACCTCAAAGAACTGTAGTAGCTGGTGCAAGATTATTAGCAATCTAGTACAAAATGGAAGAAAAATTCAGAGTTCAAACAGTTCCATGACAAACTGCTTGGGAAAAACTGTTCTTTAAGTTTTAGTCACAGCTTTTAAAACTTTTTGCTTTCAGCAGAAGGAATACATCTCTATCATAAACAGAATAAATTGTATTTACCTTGGAATATGGTCTAATGTATGAAAACATAAATACTTATTAACACATTAATGCAAGGGCTGTGAGCTTTCTGGCATGAAGCCATGCTAAGCTGTGCATCTGCACACAGAGAGGACAACACATTAGCATGTGTATGCTAAACCTTCCCCCATTTTTCCTCCTCCTTTGTTCTCTGTGAAAACTAATTACATTTTGAATTACTAAGCCTCTTCTGCACTTTGTTGAGTAATAAATGGATAGTTAGTCAAAACTGAAAAATTGTGACACTGCAGGGTGAGTGTCAATTAGACCATTTTTAAATTGCCCTTCAGCTTGCTGGATTAACTTTAATTGATGTCCCAGTAATATCCCCTGTTAAATAATTTACAATGGTTTTTGACTCCCCAAAGCACTACTTAATGCCTTGCAATTATTAAAGAAGCATGCACTATCAAATTGGCCAGATAAATTAGTTGAAAAAAGGGTGGGATCTCTTTCGTGTTAGGAGGTGTACACTATGGACACAGATTTTCCAGTATAATTATCAGTCTAGAGGTTATGGATGTTTGTTAAAGGGACAAAACCTATTAAGAAAGATTCTTTCTTTCTTTCTTTCCAATTAGAAAGAAAGCATATTTTGTCAAGCCAAATTAGACTCACAAATGTCTATTTCCTTAATTATAATATACAGCTCAGTGCCACAGAGGTCGATTTTTTTTATTATTTGATTTTAGCAAGATCACCCTAATGTACTTCCAGAATAATCAGCATCCAAAAAATAAAAAGACTGACAGAATGTTTGTTGAATACATCCAAATGAGGCAAAATGGTTGAATATCATATACTTCATTTCTTAATACTTCTATACTGAAAAGTTCCTCTGAGTAAATATTAGGACAGGAATTACATGAAACACAAAATGTTCATGTCAGAAATTTAGTGGCAGAATTCTGCTTTTAAATCACTGTTCTTGGAGGTAATGCATAAACTATCAGATAGAGCTGGAGCTCTTTTTCCAGTGGAGAAAGAATTTCTAACATAACAAGTATCATGATACTGATTACATAGATAAGTGAATTTCAGACTCTCTCCTTTGAAGAAGACATGCACCAGATATTTTCCAAGTTTAAAATTATACCCAAATTTACCTGAGATATTTTAATAATCATGATTAAAAGAACTATTTATGACTCACCTTACCATTCTTCAATTAAATCTGAAGATAAAGTATATAAGTCAAGATCGATTTTATACTACTCACTAACTGAATCAAATCCAGACATGAGGGATCATCTCTGGATTTTATTCAGTTAGTGACTAGTATAAAATTTAGCATCCAGTAGACAAAATAAGAGCCTTACTATGTTTTCATGGACATCAATCCTTTTGCAACTACAACTATATTGATCTTAGTTGCATAAAGCCTGATTTATACTGATATGAAAGGGAAAATGCATTGTTTATTTCGAAATGTTATTCCTCTGATTGATTTTAATTATGCAAATGAAATGTATGCTTGCCAAAGGCAGCTAATAGATTTGCCTGGAAAATTATGGTTAGGGCACTGCTGAAGGCACAACAGCTGGAGAGCAGGACTATAACACCTACAGCTCAATGAGGTGTTAGAAGGATTAGATATTTGTTCTTCTACAAGAGCTAACAGTTTCTTAAATCAGTAAAAAGTATATGGTTTAGTGAAAATCTTTCTTTATTTCATGTGTATTCAAATCGTCTTTTCTATCAAGTTTCTTTCTGGATGCAGCGACAAACACACACAAGACTACATCTTGAAATTACATCACTGAACTGCAAGTGACTTGTTCCTCCTCTCTTTCCATCCTGTTCTTGTGCACTGGAAGCAACATCAGTTCTTAGAAAGCCACCTTTGGGAGACACAAATCTGACATCAATAAGCTCATTTGTATGACGCACATAAGATGGACCTGTTTTCATTAAATCATGCCATAGTTGTCTAAAATCTCACTGCAGCTAGATATGTTAAGACTGATTTGCTGCTTATGAGTCAGGAAAAAATGTGATGTTCATGCAGCAACATCACCTCAACATAACACAGAGACTGACCACAGACTTCGACCAGTTTTACCTTTTGTGACTTTTTGTAACTTCTTCACTTATGTGCATTTTGTCGAAGAGTAGTTAGCACTGTCACACTTTGTATTTTATTCTCTTGGAGCAGAAGAAAGACAAGAAGTGAGAAGGAATTTTTCAGTCTGTCAAAAATGAACAGGAAAAATGCACTCAGTGTAATGTAAAAGACTAAACCAACTACAGACGTCATTTTGATTTGAAGAGGAAAAAGGTCAGGGACTATGATTGAAATCCTCCCTAACCAAAACATGGCAACCTAAGCATAGCTTTAACATAACTTCTGAAAAACGTTTCAAAGTACAATCTCAGCACAGGATGAATGTAAAATGCTAATCTGTTTAAGTCAAGGAGAATTCTGACAAGATTTTACCTTCAGCATTTTCTCTGGAATTTGCTTCCCGCTTTGGAAGCATATTAATTTCACAGTCTTTTCACATGGCATTCATGCTCCAGTTTAGACAATGTGTGTATAGACATGCATAGTTATGAATTCTGCTTCTGGGTGGGTTTTTTTGTCGTTTTTTTTTTTTTTGATTGATGAATGTTTCCTTTAACTAGGTGTCTTCTTCCCAAGTGTCTTAAATGACACTGTTTTTAAGGGAGTTACAACTGAGTTCAAGATTCTACAAAGTTTATTAATGACAACTGAGAAGTAAACTGGTTTTTCTATGAAAAAACAAAAATTATTCTTTTCCATATGTAAGGATTGCGCTCCATTTATCTTCTCAGTGAAGTGAAAAGTTTGGCTGAGATGAGGAATGTTATATTTCAAGTGTGCCTAAGTGCAGATATTTCTTAGTAGCAGTAGTGTTGCTTCATGGTTTTAGATTTGAGAACCATCTTTTTTAATATACTGAGGTTACTAGAAGTCAATCATATAAGGATGAGCTTATACAGGAATCTTGATCTGGGAACTGGGAAGGTATTGATATTGTGAAACACAAATATTTATGTGAAGTCATTTCTGCCCTCTTTTCATAAACATCTGGCAATAACCTTGACTATATTTGTCACTCATAAAAAAAATAAAATTCATTAGAATATAGCAAGATGCATTCAAACAATCACATGTGACCTAATTTCCACATGTTAGCAAAGCAGTACTCCTCAGTTAAGCAAGTGCCTGCTGAAAAAACCATGCCAGGAAGCGAACATTATATATACCTTTTATTGGCAATGAATAAAAACTTGAGACAATTACTGTAAGTCTGATACTGAAAAACCTCAATATTTTTAAAGCATATTTGTGCATACTTTTTCTAATTGCTTTTTGAAAAGCAAAACGCAAATTTTCAATAAAATTTACCAAAAGTACATTTGTAAAAGTTATTTATAATAACTTTGCAAATAAGAATGCATACAAGTATTTTCTAAAAATATGTTTGATTATTGACAGTGATTTCTTTTCCTGTAGATTTGGCATACTTATATTGTTGACGGGAAGTTCATGTCAAAGTTTAAAAAGACAGCTAAATGAAACAAATAAATACATTTTTAAAAATCTTCGGTTTTACAAAGCAGGAAAACTTGTGCTTCTTATAAAAAAAATACTGTGTACTATCACATTTTCTCTTCAGCCATTTTATTATTAGGAGATGTAAACACATAGCATTTCAGTTTTATAGACTTTCTTCATGAGAAAAATAGAAAAAAAAAACCTTCTGAAATATAGGAATTGTTTCATGTAGTGAAAATGGTAGGTGGCTGTGCTGTTTGGATTTTTTTTTAGTTTTTAGATAAAGCAGGTTCTCTTTTGCTCTAATATAATTTAAAAAAAAAACCAAAAACCTCCAAAACATAAAAACAAATACCTCCCCCTCCTCCTTGTTACATACTCATTTTGCAGAAGAAATGGTTATTAGGTTCATCAGGAGGCTGGCCCTGCATTTCATCGAAGTTCTTTTTTTCTGGTCTATTATCTTAATTAGTGGTACAGAGAGTTCTTTTTTCTTCTTTTTAGTGTCATTTTCTTTGCAATTAAAAACATTAGTATGTTGGCAGTTGCAAGGGCAGGGAAATTGTGGATAAACATCTCAAGTTTTGTTAACAAAACGAGGTAAGTTGTTTCCCCAAGAAAAGACACAGCAGGTTTCCTCTTGTGCACTTCCTCTGATAAGAGGTCACAGCAGAGCGTCTCACAATCACACCCAAGAGGCACGAGGACATCAATAATACGGACAAGGCAAACTCAACAGGTTTATTTTGTTAAGTAGTATCTGGAAGATTAAATTGTGGCGATGGACCAGTTTTGTCTTCATGTCCCCTCCCTTCCTGTCAAGCACTGAAAAATTTTATCTACCCTAGAAGTAGGAGATAATCCCTTCATGATACAGTCTGCAGAGCAGTGGCTAGTTACGTACTACTGGTGTGTAGCTTCAAATCTCTAAGCAGCCATATCACTAAATTAATAGATACTGTTATGCTCTTCTTTCCTGCCTGCAACACATCCTGCTGTGAGCTCTGTGCCATTGCTGTAGGGGCTCCTATTGCCTGTGCTGAAATACCACAGCAGGAAGGAGGAACGAGGTCCTCCTTATATAAAGCAGGAAGGAGATCCCTGCCATAGTGACACACTGCCCTACCAAAACATTATGTCCTGAAACAAGTTTATTACTATGTAGTCTGATGTGAGATAAGCATTAGTCTTGTAAACAAATCAGACTATAATCCCTGCCAGTAAGTACTTTGATGCCTTCAAATTTGTAGGAATCAAAAGCTCTCTTTTATAGAATATTAAGAAGAAGGATGCTCATTTGGTCTCTTCAAATACAAAAGGATTTCTTTGCTGATGTCAATCTTTCCCTGATGGTTCACCCCACATCACATATGCAAAAAGAGTATGTATGTGCAAATATGTCAACACTTGCATGATCAAATTCTATTACACAAACACTTGGTGCATCTTCCCAAAAGACACAATGTACTTCCAAGCAAGTAGAGGATAATGACAGAAGTTTTAAGTTCTGAGTTATGGGCTAAAGTATTTAGGCAGTTCCTGAAATACTTAGGAAGTTCCTGAATTCCATGGCACCCTTTGGAAAGGATACATGCTGGAGCAATTCTTGAAGAGCTGCATCTTGTGAGAAGGTGCTCACATTAGAGGTGCTCATGAAAGATTGTCTCCTGTGGAAGGGACCCTATGCTGGAGCAGGCTTCAATGCTGGGGAGTCTGGATACAGTTGAATTCAGAGAGGAAAAGAACCAATGTTTTACTTTCACTGGTTTTTCCTTATTGCGTCAATTCACAGAAGATGGATAGCACATAAAAATTAGGTGGTAGACCAGGAAACAAGGTATTTCCAACCTCTTATCCAAGGGAAAGAAATCTCTCAGTCTATCAGAACTAATAAATAATAGTGGAATGTAACCATTACTGCCAAATTTGAGAGCTAATCATTTCCCCTTCCTCCCTGCTGTTGCCTGCCATCTGTACCCTAGCCTCCCCTTTAAGTAATACTCTAGGAGTAGCTGGACAGCACTCACATTCTCTGTGCTCCAGGTATTGAAGTCTACATAAGATCAGACATCTACTAATGAGTTCTACACCAATAAATCACAAAAACCTGTCCAGACAATCCCAATGAACCATTTATAGTGAAAGGCCTTTTGGCAGATGCTTGGTCGTTGGATATGCACACAGCACTGTCACTCCAAGCACGTTCCTATTATCTGCAAGTATATACTTTTCTCTTTGCCAGCTTGATGGAGAGAGGAAGCTCAATTGTCTCACTGGGAGAGAGGGTTAAGGGCTAGAATGATAATGTATGTTTCTGGGAATTACTTACTGAGGAGGAACTGCTACACTGAAAAATCAGCTTTTCCTTTAGCTTTGAGAAAGAAGGTCTTCAGTCATGCCAGTCCTAACAGAGATAATATCAGAGTTTAGGTTCTGCTGTAGTCACACATTCGTCCTTCCAGAATGGTTTAAATATCATCAAGGGTGTTAAAAGAGCAGAATTTTTTTTTTTTTGGTAGCAATTTGGTCTTTATATTATCACACAAGAAAGCAATAAATACTGGTGTTCTTCAATTTTGAGCAAAAGTACATTGTATGGCTTTCAACACTGTTTATGTTGACATTGAAAGAATACACCATAAGAGGATCTGACCTTACTGCTAAATATTGGGGGATTTTTTGCTTATGCAACAAATTATTTTGAAAGCATACTAATTAGACCTAGTTATGAGTGTTGCATTAATTATAGAAATGTTATGCATCAGTAGTATGACTAGAAACCTTTTAAATTATAAAATAAGGCTATACCCAAGAAATTAATTGCATAATCTATATTAATTCACTTGCTATTTGAGTTACTAGGGAGCTTATTTTATAATTAAAAACCTTTACAGGATATTACTCCTATGGATCATTTATATATACGGTGAGGACCTAAATGAGTTAATTTACAGATAACCAAAATCATAGCAGCGTTTTCTACAGAACAAATTAATTCTAGTAAAATAATTAAAACCTTCATTAATTATGTTACACTGGTCAAAAATAATGCTCTGTTAGCTCTTGACTCAGCAAAAATATATTGGCTTTGTGCATATTGGCACTTCCATTCAGATTTTACTGATTAGTGTTTCATTCTTAAAAAAATGAATGAAAAATAGCTATTCATAAGCATATCTTGAGCCGAAAAGAAATTCTAAGTGACCTTTTTGAGAAAAATATGTGTTTCTCTGTTTTCCATCTCCTGCTGCCTTGCAAGAAGTAAGAGGAGCAAAGTAAGGGTAGATACAACAACCATAGAGCTGCTCTAAGTTGGGCAGCTGAGGTAAATGTGGCCAAATAATTTGGTCAGAAAAATCATATGGTGCATTCTCAGCTCAACTATCTCTCCTCTGCCTGACTGGCAGTTACTTCAAATAACTTGCTGCCCTAAACATCAGTGCCAGTATGGAAATTGTGACCAGCCCACATGATTCCAGAGGCATCAAGAGGTGATAGATGGGACTGAGGCATCTTGTTCAAGATTAATTCAGATAAGTTTGTTTTCTGTAAATGTGGGTTTATGTAAAAGGGATTCAAGTGACAGAACTATTTATCAAATGCACTTACATGTATGTCATTATTTCAGAATGGTATTGACCAATTTACTACTCCCAAAAAAAGGAAAACAAAAAGCCTTTCTGCTCCTTCCTCTAGTGGCAGATGCAGAAGGCAGAGGCTGTGGGTTGAGACAGTTTTGCTGTACTGGAAAGCATTACAAGGATATGCAGCATTTTAAATGAAGGAAAACATCCTTCTTTGCAGTCAAATATTGCAAAGAGTAAACACATTTTTTAATGCCACTATAACCAAAAATGAACTTTGTTATTACCAGCATAAAAACTTTTCTCATAAAATTAAAACTTTAAGGTACATAAAATAGCTGAAATTAGATCTGAAAATTTCAAAATTAAATTATCAATCTTTGGAGCTGAAGAAAGAAGTTTTTTTTTTTTTTTTTGTTATGTTTCTTTGGTTTTGTTTTTGTTTTGGGTCGAAATCAAAGAGCGGCTTGTTTTTCGCAATTAAAATATTCTTTATTGTTTTGGAATACCTAAATTTATTTTGGATCTTTTTAAAACAATATTTTAAATAAGTCTTGTTCTTGTTGAAGAAGAAGAAAAAGAAGAAGAAGAAGAAGAAGAAGGTATTGTTATCCTGCTAAAATTTTTGACTTTCAAATTTCTTTTATTTTTTCAAGAATAAGCTAGCCTCATAACCATGTGATGTGGACAAAAAAAAACTTACAGAATTTTGGTGGAAAACTTTCCTTATGCAGAATGAATATCCAGTGTGGTATTCTAGTTCTTATATAACTAGAACTCAGTTTTGTGGCAAAATAAAATGGGAAACAATTGTAGACTTTAAGCCTTTACTTTTCCTATGAAAATTTTTGTAATACAAAGCAATGACAAAAAAAAAAAATCTTATCCCAAATTTGATCGGAAATGCTGCAATCCTAATTATATATTGATGCTTTTTTCTAAAAGTTCTGTTTGCTACAGGCCTGATCACAGGTGCTGCTTCACTAAGGTGAAGGGTGTTCCATGTACTGCCAGCAGTCTCTTTTGTACATGGGGAAACAGGAAAGGTTACACTGGGGCTGTGATGTTTTAACCCACTGCTGGAACCCCTTTCCCAGCCAAGACACTTCGCATTAAGCTGATGTGTAACCCTCTCACAATCCTGAACTCAGATTCCAGGGAGGATATTGCTGGAAGGACATAAAATGGGAAGTAGGGATGAGAATCACATATCCCAAAAAATCAAACATGAAACAATGTAAAGGCATTAGAGGGGTAATTAAATTGGTACTGGAGGAGAAAATGAATGAACCACTAAGGAGATGTAGGCAAAATCAGTCAGTTTCCCAGTTCTCTCTGTTGTTTTCTCTTCCTCTCAAGAGGGATGTATCTGTATTTGCTGTTCAAAATTGTAAGCATTCTAATGACAGTGTGCTGTGCTACTGGCAAGAGTTTAGACGCCGCAGAAAACCAAATTTTATGAGTTTATTTTTTATCCACATTTAACAAAACATGAGGAATGGGAAAAAGAGGGAAACTGAAGAGAAGTATCTGCCAGTGAACACAAATACTATATCAGGGCCCTGGAAGGTTGTCAGTGAGACTTATATAACTTTTAAAAATATGAGCCTTAAACTTCACAAATGAAATAAATTTCAAGTGCTACAAAAATATTTTTAGAGCAAACCAAGAATGAGAAAAATCCAGAGCTAGAACAAAATGCTTGAATGGAAGAGGTCCCTGCTGGTGAGCAGAGACTGAGGCCTCTCAAGCTGTCATATCAGGACACCAGGACCAGACACAAGTCCTCTTGTACAGTTGGATTTAGCCAAAATAGGCCTTGGCAAGCAGAGGTACCCTTTGCCAGAATGCCAGGAAACACACCAGGTAACATTGTCACCATTTACCTCATGATCCACAGTTTTGTTCAAGAGCAGCAAAGACTGAAACACTAGTTTGAGAATTCATCCTACGACAAATATGAAAAGCAGACTTTGAGTTTCCAGCATCTCTGCCAGCTGGCAACAAATGGAATTCAAGATGCAAAATGCGTTATGGAAATCAGATAAAGTTAAAAGGAGGAAAAAAGAGGCTTTCTACTTGAAAAGGAAAGAAAAAATTATTGAGTTTTAATGTGAACCATTTTATAATCCCACTACTAGGAGAAAGTAAGTCACTTTCAATGACTTTTGTCACTTCTTCAAGTACAAGGAAGCTTGTAAAGCTGATATATTTATAAGATAAAAGATCTGGAAAGAAACACTGACCAATTGCAAACACATGAGGGAGGACAATCGCAAGTACTAACCAAAATAAAACTCTAAGAATTTTTAAAAATATTCTTAACTTTCATATGACAAAAAATGTTAACCCCATGAACACTTCTAATGTTGTGTCTTTGGCTTCTACTTTCAGTTCTTCATCAGTTTTGCTGCTGCTCAAAACACTCAACCCCACTTTGAATAATCAGTGTTCAGTGTTGAAATCCCCATAATGTAAGCAGGATATAAAAAATATTGGCATATGTCCCAAGGTGGGCAAGAAAGTCCGATAAAGGAGTAGAGGGTATGACTGTTCAGATTACAGAAAAGGAGGAGGAGTCATGAACTCATTGCTGTCTATGATTTCCTCATGATGGGGAGCAGAGATGGAGGTGCCGATCACTTCCTCTCGTGTCTGGTAGCAGAACATAAAGGAACGTTAAAGCTGAATCAGGGAATTTCAGATTGGGTATTAGGAAAAAGGCCTTTACTTTATTATCAAGCAATGGAACTGCTCCCCTGTGGCCTCAAGCCTGTCAGTTTTCAAGAAGCATTTGGGCAATGCTCTTAGACACGTGGTTTAATATGTAGGTTGCCTTGTGTGGAGTTAGGAGGTAGACTCAATGATCATCATGGGTCCCTTCCTGCTCAGCATATTCTTCAAGTTCTGCAGGAATTTTTCATCAATTCCAGAAAAGTTGTGTACATATTTTCCCCCTTAGTAGCTGTGTAAAAACCAAGCTGCAGTTGTAACCTTTACTTACTCTTCCTTTAATGGCACGCCATCCAAAACTGCAAAAAACTGTGTTAAAGCATTTCAATCATATTTTAAGTCATTAATTCAACTGACATTTGTCAAAACATAATGAAAACATCAAGTTTCTTTGCAATAAAATTTTGCACTACAAAAAAAAAAAAAAAAGTCACAATATCCCTAAGATACAAGTGCTGTCTTCCTAAGCTGCTTTGAAATTCGTTTCTTCTATTTCACAAGAGGCTGACCTCTGAACAAAGTCTGCAGGAACTGTGGTCAATATACTCAGGTATATTCAGCATGCAGCACTGAAGAAAGTGAAATATCAAGTAGAGCAATTTTTTTTCATCTTGAGCAAGAAAAGAGAGCTTTGTCTTGTCACTTAACAGATAAGATAGGTAACACTTTGAATTAATAAATCCATGTTAATGGGCTGATGTAATAATTCTCAATTTTGTTCCAAAAAATTATTTTTTTACATGTAACTCTGCATAGCTCCTCAGAAACATACAACTAGTAGCAAATGAAAAGAAAGATAGAAAACAGAATTAATTACTTTGACAGGTTGCAAAAATAGCACATACATATTCCCTCAGGGATAGGTTCTTATGTTCATACAATTTCTCTGTCTCTAGACAAACACTTCATTCAAATAATGTTATGTATCATTACAGAAATTTTATTTATGTTGTTTCATTATTCAGTAGCACAATTTAAATTCTGTACTAACCATATATGTTTTTTACAATATTATACTTGTCTTTTTTTTTTTTCATATATTTCTGCATTGTTCTATGTGCATAACTCACTTTTTCCTATTGGGGATTTTAATTTTTTTTAGTTTTTAATCTTACTTCCAGAAAGTTACACATTATTACGAATAGAATTTGCTGAAAAAAATTAGAAAAAAACAATGGGAAGATTATTTTCCATAAGACGGAAGACAATTCCAAAAGTCATCTGTTTTTATACCCATTTTCAATTTTTATCTTTGAAAAAATTTGAAATTATTAATTCACCTTTTTTTTCAAAGCAGGAGCTGAGGGATACCAAACTAAATTATTATTTCCAGGTGGAAGATTTAAAATTACATTGTGCAGTGGTCAATGGACTGGAACGGCAGTTCCGCAAGCTGATTCTAAATCTACCTGTGATGCTAAAATGATCAAGTATTTTTAATGCTTTATCTTCATTCCCACACGTGTGAAGTCATCCAGGAAATGATTGTCATCCAAATATTAATTTGTACATTCATAGCAGGGCAACAATGAAAATTAATCTGAATTTGCCTTAAAGTAAAAATTTACATGATGAGGAAGATAGAAGAAATTAGCACATTAATTACGAGTTTTAGATTTTTCATACTCCTCTGAATAATTATTTTTTAAAAATATAATTTCCTAAACTATTCAAATGGTGGATAAGTGTATTTGAACCCAGGCAATATATCTTCTATAAAACATCAGGACAGTGAAGGTGATTAAAGATCAATATTTCTGTGTGTCCTTCTGACCAACTCTCAGTGTTTGATTTTTGGCAATTAAAGGTTTATTTTGGCACCATTCTTAGCACTGCAAAGTTACAGTTTTTTATGCATAATGAATAATTGAAATATATTTGGATGAGCCAAAAAGATACAAGTAGCAATGTTACTTGTTTACATTTCACGTATTTTTTTACAAAATGCGAAGAAAGTGCAAACTATGCTGCTTCACCCTCCAGTTCTTCCCATTAGTCTTGTTTATCACTTGTGCTTTAGGAGGGCTGTCTTTGCTAACAAACTGTCTGAATAAAAGGTTTTTTCAAATATAAATCCTGGTGCTGAACTCAGTTAATATAGCTATTCACACAATTTTCTTTAAAACCTTTCTAATTCAGCAGTATATAGCTCATTTCCTTTATACCCTGAGCTGTAAATTACCTGAAGAAATTTCTTGCTGAAAATGACGGTAACTGCTAATATAAAATCAGTTTAAAGTCTTCTCTTAGAAGGCTCTGCTTCTTCCTTGAATATAAGCCAATTGCCAGCTGTGATTATCTCATTCACCTACCTAAAGACTAAAGTTGCCTTAGGTGACAGCCAAATTCTTCCTGCTTATCTGTGGGACTAGCATCTTACTCTATAACATGCTTATTTTCCCCCACTGACAAGTTGTTGACTTACTGGGCAGAATGAAGAGCGAATGTGGTGATTGCACATCAATCACTTTCCATCACATTCCCTAGCCCAAATGCCAGTGATTGGACAAACTTGCTTTGACAGGCATCCCGTCTGGACAAACAGCTTGTCAGTTTTCTAATGGGATTCACCATAAGCTTCACAACCTAAGTCAATTCAAATATTCCCCAGGGGAAATGGCTGAAATTGAATGGACAGAGAAGGCATGGGAAGGGTGGAGTGGTGTCATTTTGGCAATTTTAGAGTGAATTACAACTTTCAGAACTTTACTTTTGAAAATTATTTTGCTGCAACAAAAAAAGAGAAAGATTGGTGAATTTAATACTGACTGTAAGTGACAGCTGTTATGGTAACTTCTTTTAGCAAAAGCATGGTTCAGGAGATGTCCCTGATACTGAGGTCTTGCCCCTTATTTAGGGGACAAGCAACTTTGAGAAGAATTTACATGGAGGAACTAAGAAAACAACCATTCCCATAGCAATCAATGCCCACAATCCTCATCACAGTCACATTTGACGGGTCAGTTTAATTCAGGGTATGTTTTCAGACCAAGGATCTTTGCTTATTAGAGAAGTACATATTAGAGTACAAGCAAAATATAATGCAGAACTATCATGTTTTCTTATTAAAAGCAATGCAAAAAGAACTACTTGTTTTGAGCAGGGCCACACTTTATTACTACATTGGGACTTTAACAGGAAAAAAACAAACACGTAATACTATAGTACAGCCAAAAGCTATGATTTATATCTTTGAAAAAGCATAAATAAGAAATGCTTTGGAAAACAGTGCAACTTTTTGATGAAACCTAAAAATTATTTCATCTCAGTTTTATATTGATCCTCTCAGAATTATAAACACTGAACTTTTAGAAAAATCTAACAATGACAGTAAGACATTTCAAGAAAGCATAAATCAAAAAATGTTAAGTATAAATTTAATCCTAGAAAATTTTATTGATTCTGAATCATACATAAATGGACAATTACATCGCCGGTCTGAATGCCTAGAAATTTGGATTAGTTTACTAAGTGTGTTGTAAATGAATGGCTCAAGAGGTTCTTACCAGAATACAAAATATGTATGTCAATAAAAATTCAATTGCAATATAAGCATAATTACACATGAAGTGTTTATACAGTAAATTTGCATATAATCTTACATAAATAATTTTGCTTATTAACAAACAAACTCAACACTAATAATCATTACTTAATCCTGTACAGGTCCTGGGGTGTTGACACAGAATTGTGTGTGTGCAGTTCACATTGCAGGAGCAGAGTCCAAGCATAATGTTAAGAACACCTCAGAAACATCATGCTGCACGGTGTTTCCACTCTACTGCCATTTGCCCATTGTGCTTCCACTCCTTCCACTACACAAGGTAACTTTGCTGCCCTTTGGCCACTCCGTGGCTTAGACCTTACGTCTGCAGGCATTTCCCAGTCACATCAACACCTCCATTTTCAAAGACAGACAATCTTGAATCACTGAAAAGCTCCATATACCAACTCCAATTCCTCGCCCCCCCCCACCACTGCTACTATACTGTTTCTCTTTTAAAGGGATACCAACGATAGCAGGAAATTAAACAAAGTTCTTGGAAAAAAATTAGCTAAGATCATGAAAAATATATACTGATATTTTTCAAATTAGTCTTGTAAATGAGGTGTTTGCTTTAAAACATCCAAAAAAATTTAATCTCCCGCATCTTAGTATAAAGAACAAAGTACAAATCAAAGTGGAAAAAAATGCACCCTCATACATCAGGGAGAAAAATACATGTAGATAATGGAATGATTTTAGAACATGCACATAACTCAGAATAAATTTGAAGCTACTATGATTCATTGACACAAACACTAATTTTTCTGGAAACAATCTTAATAATTTTACTATTGATTTGTCACAAGCAAAATATTCTGAAGACAGAGGACACATCATAAAACAGCTCTATAAAAGAGATGTATTCAAATAGTTTGGATACAAATTTAGCATCAAAGAAACACAAGAAAAAATTACATGCAAAAAATTGTAGAGTGATCTAGAATCTCCTCATGTATCACCACTTAGTGAACACCAGCAATGACAAAAATTCACTTTTGTGTGAACTCAGTTGATTGAATATGGGAAGGCCAGAGAATGTAAATACGAGGATCTGATCATGTGAGGAATGATCACGTGAAAGCATGATAATTTACTGTGAGCTGTTACCATGACAAGCTCCCAAAATTCCATGTTTTCATGTTATAAAACACAACTTTTCAAGGAAATCATCCTGGTTTCCTATTAGCAAATCTTAGTACACAAAGTCCACTTCCACCAAAATGGCAATCTCCTAGGACTAAATGGCCACTCTTGTTAAGAATATTTTGAGTCTAGTTTTGCAATTATTGTTTCATAGGCTGGTTATTAAGAATTTTGACCTAATCTGTAAAGGATCCAAGTGATTAAAAGTCTAGTTAACTGGAAACTCTGCATAATTGAAAGCTATTGTGATTGGCAAAAGTTCTGTACAACAGTACTATACATTAACTATTGCTGTACATAAAAATAATCTTTGCTCACTGTTAAAATATTTATTTAATAATAAAGCTCTTGTTGTAACTACAACCATGTGGCCAGTCCTCATTCTACTAAGGAGCCCTAAAATATGTATGTATGTTATGTAAAACATACATATATTATAAATAGCATATATAAATGTTTAACATAAAAGATGTAGATACATAGATACGTGTGTGTGCATATAAATATTTATCTAAAAATATATATAGAGATATGTTTTATATACACATATACATACATATGTTAGTGTTCTCTATTTGTTCTGCCACCACAAGTTCAGTTACTTTCTGGCACTACAGATCAGAGTATTCAACTTATAAAGAAAATTCACTTAAAATTCTTAGTTTGCTTATAGTTGAATAACGCAAGTTCATGAGAAGCATTCAGTCCAAGGCCTGACCCTACACATCAATGAAAATAAAATTTCTAAGTATAAGCAAGTATTGTTCTAGTGTCTAGGAAACGGCCAAGCAAACTCTGGTGCCAATGTATTAAATTTTCAATTGGGATAAATGTTATGTGTCTATCAAGAACATACTTAAGTTGCAGGCAGGCACTGAAGAAAGGTAAATGGAAGAACACACTAAAACTGAGAGAGGGAGAGGAAAGGGAAGGCAGATGTGCAGGCAAAGAATGTTGTGGCTATAGGCTGATGATAGGGAAGTCTGAGAAGCTTTGGGATAGGTGGAGCCTTCCAACACCATTGCATCCCTAGGGAATGCAGGAGGCTGTTTGTTAAAAGAAAAGCAAATACAGTAACATGTCATTTGCTCCTAGCCCTGACTATTAACAGTGGGACATCAGTTTCACAGAACTGATTTTCAGGGGATCTTCATTTTCATAAGATCTTTTTTATTCCTTCCCTGTAGGACAGAATTATGAGATGCAAAATCTTGCATCTCAGCCGGTTTGTTCTGTCTCTAATGAGATAGAAGGGAAAACCCTGTCAAGACTAATACCTAAAATGAAAATGATACAGTACTCTGCATGACAGCTTGCCTTTAAGATGTAAGGCATGTTTTATTTTCTTTTTTCTTTTCTCCCCATCAAATTCATTGTCTATTTTACTTAGTAATATGGCAAAAAATGAAAAAAAAAAAAAGAGTTTAAGGGGCCTTTAAACTTCCAGACAGTTTTAGCTATGAATTGGTAACTGTCCTACTCCTTTTACTGTTTTATACGTGACCTGACCACACAATCCCAGTAACAATTTGAGTTAAATCTCAGCCAGGAGTCATGTAGAAAAGTTTCTTTACATAAGATTTGCAAAGTTTTTCAAATCTGAGCGATACACATATTTTGTCCTTATCTTGGAAAACCAAAGTAAGACTCTAATGGCTTCATACAGCAAAAATATATGTACACAAGCTGTTAAGAGTATTAATTCTAATGTAAAAAAGAATAAATGTTATGCTTTATATGGTGTGTATATATACATATTACCCACATATGTACCATATATATAATTATTATTTTAAGTAGAAATTAATCTAAGCATTTAAAAGTAGTACTTTTCTAACTAAGATATTTTAACTGCTAAAATCTAGGAACAGACCTCATCTAGAGAAAAAGCTAGGGTGTTTGCAGGTGTTTTTTGATTGTGTCTAGCATTCCGTAAGAAGTATAGATTTGGAACTGGCATGAAATGCTTTCAACACAACTTCTATCAAATGTATTTACTGATTTTATTAACTGCTCTTACACTCAGTGTTTGTCTACAATTAAAGAGGAAAAATCAAATTAAAGCCTCAAGTAAAGGATGCAGTTAAACAACAGCTCCACAGTTAGGAAAACTGCAAATCCATGTCTGAACAATGACAGAAATCAATTTTATTTCAATACTGTTTTACTTTATTAAGCACTTAAATATGCAATGTAGGAATATTAGAGATAAGAATCTACTTTAGTAAGCAAGAAAAGCCAGGTGAAAGGCATGGACCTGTCCCAGCCAGAACTCATATCAGGGACTAAAAAGAATGCGGAATCAGGTCAGACTCACAGATGGTGGTAGCAGGTTAAGGTATGTGTTTGTACAGACAGACAGAAAGAAAGGCATAATGTTTAATAAATGATAGTCAATATATTCTACAAAAAGTAAGTCTAGAAAATGATTTGACAAAACTTTTGCATATACCTGTTCACATATTGTCTTGTCTGGAGGAACAAAACACAAAACCAAACATGAAATCTTTGGATCATATGCGCTGTTCAGTATTATGAATACATGAAAAGTGAAGAAAATAGAACTTTATGAAACACAGCTTTATCTAACCTTTCATTTTATTTTCAAATCCTTTGATAGGCTTTAGAAATGTCACAGGAAAGTTGGCATTTTCTGTTTATTACTTAATGTCTTTTCCTGGCTTCAAAAATGCAGCTTAATGAAGCTCTAACATTTATAGGCTCTAAGATCTTTATTTGTGTGAATTTATTGCATTTATAAATTATATGAAAATAAAGTCTCCTCAAACTGAAGTGCTCTAACAGAATGAGTAGTTATTCTTGAACAAAGGCACAGTAAAAGGCTTTAAAAGATAAAAAGACCTGAGTCTGTAAAAAATTATTGTGGGAAGATGAAAAAGATCCTGCAAATTTATGTCAATGGGAAATCCTCTCCAGGGAACTGTTAAGTATTGCTGTGGTCCAGGGAAGGTACTTCACATGACAGCCATGCAATGTGCTACTGGTTTGCAAACACTCAGTCTGGGTGGGATTTTTCTTCGCAGTAAGAATATATAAACAAATATCTCAGTTTTGCTGCTTATAATTTCTTTGGCACTATATTATAATGCCAGTAACAATGGAATATAATGACTTGTATTGACTCAGGTAACATAATGAGGAATAGATAAATCCTTTGCTACTTCTACGTAGTGGAAGTAAATCAAGTAAGCGTATATAAATAATTCCAGATTAAAGGCTACAGAATTTTGGTGCAGTTCCAAATTCCTGGATATGGTGGATTTCTTGGATTTCACACAGAAGAGTAAAAAATTTCTCACACTTCTCTTGGACATACTGATATATTGTAGGAATTTTGACACTACAGGTCTGCCTCTAATTGAATATGTGTCATTTCATTCTTTAATTGCTGAGAACCAGGAAAATTATGCTTCTCATTCCATAGTAGAACATGGATAAGTTAGATAGGATTTTGTGTAAAGAAAGGAATGCATCTGAATCTTTGCTCATAACATCTTTTTTTTTCATTCCAGTTGAAATAATAGTCTGTCATGATCTTATTTTTAGGCAAGCACAGTCTTTATTGAGATACCTCCATGATTATTGTTGTTTATGCAAAGAGAGTTTCATGTATTGGCTACAAAATTTCTCTTAAAAACATCTGCTAGGAAAAAGTAGCCATGATAAGAAATACTTACTTATCCAATAATATTTTCAGCCTGTCTTTATGTATATTTATTTGTAAGGGCAGAGAAAAAGTTAAGTAGGAAGAAAAGCTATCTCTTAGGTAAAAGTCCTGGAGAACTTTAGTCACTGTCCACTCTGACAGATGAAAAATCTATCCCTTTTAAGAGAATTTAGTGAAGAAACTTGTGCAATCTTTTTTATTATTTATCCCCTGATTCTTCCCAAATGTATGCCTGAATCCTCAGAACATGGGTAACCTAGGATTGAATAAACAATCTTTTACACTTACCATCACATTGAAACAGAATTAAACATCAGTTAGCACACTCATATGGGGAAGCAAAGTGCAGGTAACTATATTAAAAAAAAAATCTGAATGTTAAATACATATTAACCACTTGCATTCAGTCCTCACCCCTCTAAAAGATGTGCACAAGCTGTCAGGTTTTTGGTAATTATTTGGCAATGTTGCAGTAGCACATGTACAGTAACAAAATTTACTTGTGCTATTTAAAAAATGTTTGTTTGCTTGGTTTAAGAATACCTATATGTAATTTAATCTTAACTCATAAACTTCTGTGTTCTGAGCATAAAATGTAGGGAATTCTGAAAAAAGACAGACATCCGTCTTCTGGCCCAGCATATAAAAGCCAGTGAGTCTCCATCAATGAATGGAACAATTTCACAGAATCACGGAATGACAGAGCAGTTCAAGCCAAAGTGTGAGTAAATTCAAGGCCAATGTAATTCCATCTGATACAGGGCAGAGTCCTTCCTGGTCAGTGCCTCACTCAGAAGGAGCAGACGCTAGTACATAATTTTAAATATCCAATTTGTTTTATGAGAAGACCTAAAACAAGACAAGTTTAAATTAAACGGCCAGATAATGTAATAGTTTTTTCCTATGATGATATTTTTTTAAATTACAGCTTTAAAGCCCAGACACAAGGGAAAGTCATTAAGGTAAAACCTATTGTAAGCTCCTATAATGGAAAAATATCAGCCAAGGAAAGCAGAGAAACTTAATGCTCCTTTGTCCAATAGTAATTAAGTTGATTTAACTGAAAGGGAAAACGATAAAAAAAAATAAATTAAGAAATAAAACCACATCATCTTGCTACTATTCTGAAAGAAAATTAAATAACAATATTAGTTTTTACTTTAATTTTCAGTTGAAAAATATTTCTATGTTGATTTTTGTACTTTTCACCTGAATAATCTCTCTCTTAAAGATTTTTTTTATTTTTATACCATATGTGCTATGGCTCTACTAGGAATCCATATCAAGAATTATACTTTGTTTAATATTGACCTAAAAATAGTCCAGTAATTTAATCTGTAGACAAACAAAATGGGTAACATAAATATTTTTTCTTGATGTTAAATGTGCAACAGTTCACTTTCAAAAACTCTTCAGTCACTCTAGCTCAAAACCAGTTTAAGCAGCTGGGCATCAAAATACTTAAGGTCCATTTATTGCTTATTACTTTAGCTATGTTTGACTGAACAGTCACATTAGAATTACTATGGGAAAGATATGGTCTTTTCCTCTTTCTTGCACTGGTGCACATCTGATTGCTGCTAAAAAAACAGTCATAGCAGAAAATTACTCACTTTTTCATTTTGTTTTTCTTTTGCTATTTAGCCTGAGATGGTTCACAGTAGGATCAAATAAGAAGCAGCTGAGTTGCTCATAAAATACAGCCACATTTATGGGAATATTAAGCAGAAACCAAGGAGCAAAGAGTATTTTATTCTTTTTATTATAAAAATAACAGAAACATTCCTGCAAAGCTAAAGCTTATTGTGATTTTTATCAAATCTCCTTCACACGGAGAATCATCTTCGACCAGGAGCATGACGACCAAACTCATGTGAAAAGCTATTCCCCTCACCTTGAGGATAGTTTGGAAGTTGAGTTCTTCCACAATACAACTGGAATATTTGTTCTAGAACTTCTACACTATCTGTGCAGCCTCTTCTACACTATTACAGCATCACAGCTACAGAAGAAGTGTTTTACCTAAATCAGAGTAATATAAACACAAAAACAACTGGTTAGAGTCTCCCTTACGTTAATACGTCATCATGAAATGCAAACATGTCAGACCATTATATTCAAACACTTGGAAAGTTACTATTCAGTCAATAAAAGCTTAATACAGGGATGGAGTTTGTCATCAAAGTCCCATGTGCTAATATGCCTCTAGCCAGCTGTCTTCACAGTCTCTTTCCATTCATTTCATGCAACCACAGTTCCCAGAAATGTGAATCTGCTTGCTACTGATACTCTTCCCACCCTATATGGGAGTTACTAATTTTGAGACTAAGCATGAACAATTTTAATAAGCATATGCTCCTTTTATAGCACTAAGCATAGTGATCCCAAAAATAATATTTTCAGAGCATTGCCTACTTTGTGAAAATATAGCTCCATCATCATCGCTCTAAAAAATTTGAAAAAAAATAAAGAATCTGAACAAGTCTAAAAAAGATGAGAATATTAATAACATTTTTTCTGATAAAATGTAAGAATCTGTTTTAAATAATGAAAAAAATCATGAATATCTTCATTTGAAAAAGGATACATTTATCAATTTCAAATAAAATACTATAAATAAACTACTATACTATAAGTAAACTAACTTTTAGTGTAAACACAGCTGTAGGTGTTAATTTTTGTGTTGCTGTCTTTTAAACACTATCTCATTGAATAAAAAAAAATTATACTTACAGAAAAGTCAAAAATATTTATTCTATTTGTATGCATCGCATTTTTGCACTTAGAATTTCTAATTAGCCCTAAAGTTTCTTTTTAAATCTGTTTGATTTTTGTTATTTCCTCATTGGCACTATTAATTGAATCCAGATTTAGGGAGTCCTGCTTGCTTGATGTGCTGGATAAAAAGATTTGAAGTATGTAGAAGCACATTGGAATGTACTGCACACTGCTCTAAAGGTTGGATACAGCTCCACAAGCTGCATTGATACTTTATTGAATACTAAACACCCTGCAAGGTCACTCCCAATATCAATGAACAGAGTAATTTCCTAAGTTATAACCAATACATAAAATGAATTCTGAATGTTTCAAGCAAAGGAGACCTCTGTTTTCCTTCCCACTACTGAAAAAAGTCCTGAGAAGTTTTATGTATCAGCTTTTGAGTATTCAAAGGCAAAATATGCAATCCCTGACAAGCATCTTGATCCTTATGCCCTAGGAGAGATTTTAAACCAGGTGTTCCTCTGCTTACAAATCCTGTAAGAGGATCCTTTCTGGTATCATGCCTACAAAGTCAGGCTCCACACACAATATTTGTGGTATTTTGGCACCAAACAGTCCAACAACCACTTCATTCCTTGGAGAAAGTTATTTAGCTCTTTTTTTCAGCCTAATGGAAAGGTTGTGCCTTATTCAGTTAAATATTTTTGCACAGAGAGGCAGACTCAAGGGTCACTGCAGTAAAGGCACGTTTCCCTTACTATTTCAGCAGCACTATGTTTATAGCACATGTCACTGGCACTGCTGATTTCTTGCTCATTCCTTGCAGTCAGAGAAAAGATCAAGGGGATCCCAGACTCAGCTCCTCATGGCCTCTCAGCTCCATGGCACAGATGAAGATCCTCAATTTTACTTGTGGCTGATCCCCAGCCCAGATCTCCTCCCCCATTCTCCCTGACTTTATCAGAAACACTCTAGTGTTCTGACTCTTATGCCTTCTGCTTTCTCAAAAAGCACTGCTGTTTCCTACTCCAGCTATGTACATGTTGGATTTCTCAGTAGAGAAGTGCAAAGGGAGTCATGGCACACACTTGCAACTACTGAGACAAAAGAGGAGAAAAATGTAACAACTTCTGCTGAAGAGGCTAATAATTTCCATAAAAGGTATAGGAGAAAGTGTTTGATCCAGTTATTTTAAGGCAAAAAAACATATATATTGACATTCTTTATTGTTGCACATTACAATGCCAGCCAATGGCCTAGACCGACATTTTATAGGCATGTGTGAAGAAAATGAGTGATTCAAAATGTTCCTACCTGCACTTTAAACTGTTGATAGCCAGATAAATCAATTCTTTGTTTCAGCCCACAAGGCCATTACTTCTGAGTGCAGAGCTGCCCATCTGCAAACTGAGCAGGACAATAAAAAAAGATGCTAGTATGCTTAATCCATCAATATTACAGAACCAAGGGATGAAAACAAGAAATATCAATGAGAGAAATGCTTATCAGACAAATCCTATCAGTCTTATTTTATCCAATCTGTTTGCCAGGCTGTGTCTTATAAAACTGGGGAGAAGACTACCCCCTGTTCTGCCCAGCCTGCTCTCCATTGCAGCATTATCAAAACCCCTAAGTGACTTCTGTCAGAGGACTTTGTCCAGAGGGACTTTCTAAAGTTTCTTATAACTCAGAAGGCCAACAGAATTCAGTGGAATGAGAGTAAGAGTGATGTGAAGATCCCCACCCTGAAGAGGATATGCTATACAGGGAATAGATGTGGCTTGAAATAATTTTATTTTTCTTCTGTCTTTCCTAGAGGTCACTGTTCTCTGTTTCAAAAATTACCCCTCAAAAAAAGTATACATATATCAAGGTTCTGGCTCCCTAATGCAGCAACATCATATAGCTTTTTAGAGGTTTTCATTGATGGCTCTTTCAGGTAAAAATTAATATATCTGAACTACTTTCACATTTAATGTTTAATTTTATGTTTTTATTGTAGTCTATATGGGAAAAATGAGCATAAATGACTGACTTTAATATACATGTAGATTTTGGGATCTTTTAAAATATGTTCTTCATCTCTTTTTAAGGCTTTAAATATACAATTTTTCTAGTTGGACTAAAGAGATTTACAGCCTTTACTAAGGAAGTGGGCATTCTGACTAATTAAATATTTCATCCAATAAGACTGATTTATTTAACTCTAATCAGTTTGACTAAAATCACTGGAGTCGGGGTTAGACAGAGATTGGTGCATTGGTTATGTAATGAATGGAATATCACACAAAAAATGAATTGGGTGGAAAAGATTCAAGGATAAATCACAGCTAGGAGCTGACATGGCTCTGCTCTTTAAAAAAAAAAAAGGAGAGGGAAAGGAGAAGGTGAAAGGGAAGGGAAGGGAAGGGAAGGGAAGGGAAGGGAAGGGAAGGGAAGGGAAGGGAAGGGAAGGGAAGGAAAGGAAAGGAAAGGAAAGGAAAGGAAAGGAAAGGAAA
>VZSJ01000631.1:316896-331357 GCA_013398405.1 Pheucticus melanocephalus | reverse complement strand
GGAAAGGAAAGGAAAGGAAAGGAAAGGAAAGGAAAGGAAAGGAAAGGAAAGGAAAGGAAAGGAAAGGAAAGGAAAGGAAGGGGTATATTTTAAGAATTCTGCTACATCCTAGAATGATTCTTTTTTTATCTCTCTCAATGAATAGATATATGCATATATAAATTCTTGCAGCTTCCTAGTCCCTGTTCTTTGGCTGCTCTTCAAGGCAAAGAATAAATATATTTGGCTGTCTAAATTTATTCTTATCCTGAGCTCCCAGAGTTAAAGTTCAAGACATAAATATGTTTCTAATATTTAACATTTCCTTATTATTATTAACTTTCAGTATAATTCTTGATGTTTCTGAGATTTATATAAATGAGGAAGGTCCTTTTTTTTAATGTTAATCTAAATTTTTAGCCTCAGTGAATCCATTTGGAATATTTTATGCAGATAAATGACAATAAGGGAGTCCTGCAGATTAAAAAAATTATTTTCTTTTTTTATGAGTACAGATTTTAAAGCCAGCAGGGGCCATTATAATCTTCTAAACTTTCTGCGGTTATGAACCCCATAGTGATTTGCACAGCTTCTTTTTTGAATAATATAATCTTTTAAATCAGTCTTAATTTAAAAAAATCTCCAGAGATAAAGAATACACCATACTTTCTATTTCTTGATTTATGAATTTCGATGCAGTTTTCATTCCTCACTCAGGATTTTAATTAAAATAATTGTGCTCCACATTTATATGTCTACTTCATATGATACGAAGGACTGCCTCCTTCTTCTGCCTTATATTTTAAGAAATCCCTAAGAAGATCATGTCTATCAAACACAAAAGTTAAGGTTTTGGGTTTTTTTCCATTCTAAAGTTAAGGCTCCAAATTCACAAAATATTTACACGTTTTTTATTGATCCACAGCCTTTGTGTTTGCTTGAATTCAACTTTGCTGTTGATTCTGTTAGAATTTATCTATGGGTCTTCCTTTGTCTATCTTTTGACTTTTCCAAGTCAAAGGGAATATGACCTTAAAAGCACTAATTTTATTGTGCCAAAAATTACTTCAGAATTTTATAAATAAAATCAAGAAGAGTTCTTCTCAGGTATTAACTGGCAAACACATAATTACTGTATCTCTAAATACTGTGTATTTCCATCTTATCTGACTCTCTAGAATATATTAGGAGAAAATACCCAGGCAAAAATATGCAAAGTTCTATTACACAAGCAAAGTTTTCAGGACCAGGAAATCAGTGAAAAAAAGTCTCAGCTTCAGTGACAAAATCTCAGCATGTTTCATTCTTTTTACAGATGTTACCTACATTTGTTATCTCTAATGATGGTACATTTCTCACTTCCATGCATCCTTTAACAAAACAGTTGACCTCCATAAAAAAAAAAAAGGTAAAAGTAGATATAGATAACCGAAAATTTAAGCTTTGCTTCCAGTCCAGAGCAAGTTGCTCATGTTGACATAATAAAATTTCAAGGAGAAAAGGTGGCCTGTGATGCAAATGTCCTTATAGTATAAATCTGATCCCAGATTACATTCAGCTTTAGAAAGTCTATTTTCTAGCTTCAGATGTTATAATACAGAAGTAATCCGATAAACACATAGGATTCTTTTTATTTTAAAAATAGTGTCTGAATTTTTAGTTCAGTCACACAGAAATTAAAGTTTTGTCTTTGTGCAGCTTTATACTCCAAAGCAAGCTAAAATATCCTAAAGCAGCTTTGGAACTGTAAATACTATTCCTTCAAGCACAATCTAATTTTCAATAGCTCTTATTCTTAGAATATTCCACTATGATATTATCATTCCATGATGAAAGGATGACCTATTACCATGTGCTTAAGCCCCAGAAATATGAATAGAACATCTGATTTGTCATCTGATCACTGCCATGTTAATGGCCCAGTGTTAGGTTCAGTGTTGCTGATGGGATTATCCTTTAAATTATAAGGCACAGCTTTCTCCTGCTGGCTATGGACTGATCAGATGTGTTCAGTGCTGTGTGTTTTCCTGGTTGAGTATGAACCTCAACAAACAATAGCCCATGCACTGGCAAGCTGCATCTCTAACCCTTCTGACTGCATCTCTCTAACATGCCAGCCTCATGGCACTTCCTTGACTACCAGGATAAGAGAAAAAACAAGTGGAGCTGCCCCTGTCTTGCCTTCAGAAATCAACACAGGCTCTGTTTTTGGGAGGTTGTTGATGTAGGATTTGTGTTTGGGTTTTGGTTGGTGGGAGTTTTTTTTAGCGGTTGGGAATGGTTGTTTGGGGTTTTTTTTGAGGGTGGTGTGTTTTGAGTTGTTTGAGGTTTTTTTAGAGAAAATGGTATTTCCATTTTATAGTTTTCTGAAATTTGTGACTGGGATTTGCTCCAAACAAACAAACAAAAAAAAAGCCTGAACTATCAAATGATCTTTTTCCTTCTTGCAGCTGAAAAATCGGACTTTTTATACATAAAGTTCTATTGCTGATGACAAATCAGTCATTATGGTAATACTTCAGACACAACTGAAACAATAAGGGAGAAAACAAGTAGAAAAGTAAGAAGCATTTCTAAAAGCAAACAACTTATTTTTTGTTTTATTTTCTCTTGAAGAAGGTACTTTGAGGATTAATCTGGCAGAAGCTGGAGTTAAGATGCCATATAAACATAAACATGAAATATTTTCTTAAGCTTTTAAAAGGAATTTAATCTAATTGTTCTTGAAATTTATTACCTTTTGGATTTGCATTCTGACTCCAAATGAGCAGCTTATTTTTAATTCATTGGATTCATCTATGCTTTTGTATTTTTAATGTGAGGGGTAGAACAGAAAAGATTCAGTACAAGCAGATGTCAGTTTTAATATAATGTTCTCCTACTTTGGGGACTTCACTAGCTGTGTGGGTTAGCCAGTAAGGCCACTCAGACTTTATAATTGACAGTAAATAATGCTCTTGCAGTCATCTACTTCCATTTGCTAAAGGAAGGCAAGCCATAATAAAACCCAGTCAATTCAAAGTACTAGAAAACAAATGAAATACTTTAGATATATCAAATTACTGTTCAGGAGCAAAACTGAAATGCCCTAATAGAAAGCTGATTTTTGAAGTGCATATATTTCTTAGCATAGAGATGTAAACATTATTTATAGCATGCCAACCAAAAGCCCAAGAAGGATGAAAACTGCATGAAAAAGTGATGAAAAAATCAAATATAGAGAGAGTGGAGCCTGGTCAGCACCAGTAACAGGCATCCGCTTCTCTGGACAACTTTTTCCTGTGCCTCAGCACTCTCACAGTAAAGAATTCCTTCCTAACATCTATTCTAAATACCTCTTCTTTTAGTTTATAATCATTCTGCCTCATCCTATTACTCTCTGCCTATGTAAATGGTCACTCCTTCTTTTATATATTTAGTGGGAGGCTACAGTGAGGTGTCACCAGAGCCTTCTGTTGTCCACAGTGAAGAATCCCATCTTTCTCAGCTTCTGTTTACGGGACAGATGCTCCAGCCCTCTGATCCTCTTTGTGACTCTCCTCTGGACCCACTCCAGCAGGTCTAACAGAAATAAGGGGCTCAGCTGAAGCAGGTGTCATCTATTCTCCTGCAGCAACACAACACCGTGTGATTTGGCACCAAAGACATGATCTCTGACTCAGCCTGAGCTATCTCATACAGTAGCAAAATAATCTGACATTCAGCTAAGAACTATCAGAAGCCATGTTAGACAGAATCATCACAGGATCACAGAATTGTTCAGGTTGCAAAAAACTACGATGTCATCGAGTCCATCTGTGAATTCAGCACTTCCATGTCCACCACTGAGCCATGTCCCTGAGCATCAGGTCTGCACATCTTTTAAATTCCTCGGGGGTTTGGATTCTGCCACTTGTCTGGGCAGCCTGTTCCAGTGCTTGAAATATGGGGATCCGCACAACTTTTCTCCAGAATTCAGAAGTTCAAATCCAAATCTGTAAGCCAGACCTGCCAGACTCAAATTTTCACAACTCCTCAGATATCAGGAGGAGAAGTAAAAAACAGCAAAGTATTTTTGTCACTGGTAGGAAAGTCTTTATGTTTTAATCCTTTTTTTTTTTCTCTTCTAATATATTCTGTGCTTCTGGATGCTAAAGGATGTAGATATGTAGTTACTGGAATACATTCACTTATAAAAAGTTAACAAGGGGGTTTTTATCCCTCATGTATAACGATGCTCAGTCTTTTTCTAATTATAGTGAGTACTTTATTCCAGAACCTCTTGGGATATTTCCCTCTTTCCAAAATGAGCACTTTTATTGTGTTGAATAGATTCAGATGTTTTTATAATAATTGCATGATTTTTCCTTTCTTGCTGTGGCACAGTGTTATTAGCCTCTGTAAAGCTACCCTCTGGTGGAAGCTGATAACATAAATGAATACTGGACAAAGTCATTTTTGGGGACATAGTGATGATATCTTCTTTCAATTACCTTTTTTTCAAATGAGTACATCTAATAATTTATAAATAACAACCCATATAAAATATATAAAAATGAACAATGATTTTCCATTTGAAATTCTACATCAGAATGAAAATTCCCAATTTGGTAGTTTCCAAGATTTGGCTTGATTAAAATAATAATTTTTTGGCTATAAAATCTCTAATTTACCTGCAATAAAAATTACAAGAAAGAGGAAAATTATAAACTGTATTTGCCTATGAATAAAACTCACAGAATCATATCGTATACAGAAGTTTAACGTCAGTAAAATCACAAGTATCTTATCAAGGCCCATTTTTACCCTAACATGAGGCCTTCTTATTGAACCTAACTTGGTAGAAGGTATTAAGAAAAGAGTATAATACCAGCAGGATAAAAAGAGTCAGAAGGCAGTTGCCACTATAGTGCTGAGCCAGAAGCGAGCTAGTAAAAAATTTAAATTGAGGAACAAAAAACCCAATTAGAATGGATTCAAAAACCATGGTTGAAACACTTCTTTGCTTCTTGCTTCAAGTCCTCTCCTGCTGAGAGTAAAACAACATGCCAGCAAGAAAGGCACGGAGAGCAGCTGGCAGTCCAATAACATACTAGAACTGTCAATGCCATCCACATGGTTCTCCACATGAGGTTTTTAGAGACTCCTGATACAGTAATCTATAATGCATTGGGAAAAAAAGACATCCCTTTCCAAGTATAGGGTTAATGCAAACATAAAATTTAAAAAGCACTTCTCATATATCTTTTGACCAGTAACTAAGGAAAGGACATGGTAAAACCAGAAACTGTGTCACAGGAAGAGGTTATCACACAAAATGGTGCAAAAATGCTGATCTATACCTGGCAAAATTGTTTAGATTATATCCAGTTAAAAAAAAAGAAAATCAATTAGAAGCAAAATGTTAAATAAGATTGCCACAATACATTAATTTTCTTTTCTTTTGTGTTTTCTGGGTTTGTTTTTTTTTTTTACTTTATAATTTGCTTAAAAACTTCTAGTCTTACAACACTTACATGATAGAACCAGAATCACAGAATATGCTGAGTTGGAAGAGACCCATTAGGATCACTGAGTCCAACTCCTGGCCCTGCACAGCAGCATTCCCAAGAGTCACACCATATGCCAGAGATCACTGTCCTAACACTTCTTGAACTCAGACAGGTTTAGTGCTTGTATGATTTCCCTGGGGAGCTTCTTCCAGTGCTCAACCATCCTTTAGGTGAAGAATTTTTTCCTGGTATCTAATCTAAACCACCCTTCACTCAGCTTCATGCCATTTTTCTAGTCCTGTCAATAGTCATGAGGTGGAAGAGATTGGTAGCTGCCCTGCCATTTCCCCTTGTGAGGATGTTAAAGACTGCAATGAGGTCTCCCCTCAATCTCCTCGAGGCTAAACAGAACAAAGTGACCTCAGCCATTCCTCACCCAGCTTCCCCTTTAGAACCTTCACCATCTTTGTTGCCCTCCTCTGGACTGTCTCAAATAGCTTAATGTGTTTCTTATATTGCAGTGCCCAGAACTGCATACAAAATTCAAGGTGAGGCCACCCCAGTGCAGAGCAGAGGGGGGAAATCCCCTCCCTTGCTCAGCTGGTGATGCTGGGCCTGATGCACCCCACAACACTCTTGTCCCTCCTGGCTGCCAGGGCACTGCTGATTCAGGTTCCACTTGCCATCAACCAGGACCCCCAGGTCCCTTTCTACAGTGCTGCTCTCCATCTTCTCATTCCTCATTCCCTGTCCATCCACTCAGGATTGCCCTGTCCCAGGTGCAGAATCCAGCACTTGTCTTTGTTAAACTTCATACTGTTGGTGATTGCCCATCTCTGCAGGGTCTCTCTGCCCCTGGGAGAGTCAACAGATTCTCCCAATTTAGTTTAATTGGCAAACTTACATAGTATTCCCTCAAGTCCTGCATCTAAGTCCTTAATGAAGATGTTGAAGAACACAGAACGAAGGATGGAGTCCTCTGGAACCCCACTAGTGACAGGTTACCAGTCTGATGTCACCCCATCCACCATAACCCTTTGTGCCTAACCCATGACCCAGGTGTTCACACATCACTTAACACAGTTATCCAGCTGTGTGCTGGACATTTTATCCAGAAGGATCCTGTGAGAGACAGAATCAAAAGCTTTGCTTAAATCCAAAAAGATTACATCAGCTGGCTTCCCTAAATCAATGAGGTGGGTTATCCTGAAGTCAAAAGATACCAGGTTCTATAAGCAGGACTGTCCTCTCATGAAGCCATGTTTGTTGTGACCACTGACTGAGTTATCCTCCAGGTGTTTTTCAACACCTCCCAGAATAACTTCTTCCATTATTTCAGTGAGCACTGAAGTGAAACTGATCTGCAGTTATTGGGGTCCCACTTCTTGCTCTTCTTGAAAATCAGAACAACTTTGACTAGCTTCCAGTCAGCTAGGACCTCTCTGGATTCCAAAAATTGCTCAAAAATCATTGAGAGAGGCTTTGCAATGATATCAGCAGCTCCTTTAGGATATGTTTAGAGGGCAATACTTAATATTAAGGGCACAATTAAGACTGAGAAATCTTGTGAAGAAATGATGTATTATGATGCTTTGGCAATTTAATTTATACTTTCATTTTGATTGTGAATATATTAGTTGAAAGCTTTTCTATTGATTTTGTTAGCAGTGTCCAACCATATGGTACCTTTAGGTCTAACTTTAAAAATAAATAAAAAACCTACAGAATTTCTACAAGAAGCAAACATTTATTAAAAAGGGTTTTGTCCTCTCTGTCTTGAATGAAGTGGATTTGGTTACTTCATATTTGACCACGCTCTTTGTAGTGAGTACTTTTGCCTTTTATATATTGACATTTAGGCATTTCTTCTCCAAGATCTTAGAGGACATGCCTTATGTAAGAAAAAACCTTAAATGTCAGCAAGACTTTACCTGCAGTACTTTCATATGTTTTTACTTTTTTTCTTTCTTACAAAATGGAAGTAATTTCCACATTCCGTAACATACAACACTGGTAAAAGAAGGTACGTTGAGCAGTCAGGATGATAGCCAATACTTGACATAAATTTAAACCAGGAAAGACAGGTCCCTTCTCAGATACAACAAATTTGTGACTAAAAATAAAACATGAAATTTCTTTTTGCTTGTTTGAAAACAAAAAGAATTCACATTTTCAAGACTTTAAGAAGCTCTGCACTTATTTCGGAGGAAAAAATAGACTTTATATTTTGAAAACATTTTTGTAGAAAGATTCATATGAGGCCAAGGAATAAATTTTCATATTATTACAGAATTCATTTAGAACGCATATTTTCTGAAGGCAGCCATTGTTTAATGCATGTTTTTGGCAAATGCTCTTTCTCTTTCCACGTGTCTATTCAAATTCTCCACTTGGCTTGTGCTTCTTTAGGGTGTGTTTCACCTTCAACGTTGTCAGAGTAGATATAAAATAAGCAGAGTTTGATTTCTACTCAGTAAATTACCTTTTCATCTTACATGGGCCATAGAATTTCTGCAGGAAGGAAGCCACATAACTCAAACCTATCACATACAAAAAAGACACCTCTTCCCATTTCCCCTGCACTGATTTTAATGAGATGATTGTGGTAGGCTCACCCCAGCTGGATGGACAGTGTCAACCAAAGAGGCTCGATCACCCTGCTCCTCAGCTGGATAGGGGAGAGAAAATATAACCAAAGGTTAATGGATTGTGATAAGGACAGTGAGAGATCAGTCACTGGTTACTGTCACTGTCACAAGCAAATCAGACTTGATTTGAGGAAATTAATTTGATTTATTGCTAATCAAATCAGCATAGGACAAAGAGAAATAAAACCAGTTCTTCCTGGGATCAACTTCTCTCCTGAATTCTCTGCCTTATCCCCTCCAGCAGCACGGAAGGGATGGGAAATGGGAATTGTGGCACTTTTTCCTCCTCAGTAGGAGAACTCTCCATGGTCTTCCCCTGTCCCAGTGTGGGGTTCCTCAGGGGAGACAGTCCTCTACCAGCCTCTCCAACATGAGTCCATCCTCATGGGCTGCAGTTCTTCAGAAACTGCTCCAGGCCTTTCCCCAGGGTGCAGTCCTTCAGGAACTGGCTGCTCTAGTGTGGGTCTCCTGCAGGATCACAAGTCCTACAGAAAACCTGACCCAGGGTAATTCCATATCGGACATGGGGGAAGTATATGATGTCCTCTCACAGGAGCCATGCCTGTAGCCTCCCATCTCAAAAACCTTCCACAAAAACAAAATAAACTCATGAAAAGCTGTGGTCTCCAGTGTCAACTTACAACTGCAGACATGCTCCAGAATTACTTTTGTCAGCAGTTTCTTGTTTTACCATCATAGAATATTGTACTTTAAACTAGAGTAGGGGCATTCAAACTAAAATAATTTCAGTAGCTTCTACAAAAAATGCTGATTGGATAAAAATGTTATCTCTCTTTTGCAGCAATGAGTAAAGACACAAATGTAAGGACACAACGAAATTTCTTATCAGTTTATAAGAAAGAAGCGTGTACAATAAATAAACAAATAATCATTCTTTGATTTAGCACAACTCTGCCTCTACAGCATAAAAAAAACACAGAAATATTTTTTCTCTTCAGTTTTTTGATTATTGTTTTTTTAAACAGTAGGGAGCTATCACCATCTTAAATCTTGGATTCAAAAGAGAATCCAAGATATAAAATAATTTTGCTTCAGTCCATGGATTCATAACTCCATTTTTTTTTGGCTGATGTATCAAACAATGTGATTCTGAACTCTTAGGACCTTAATACCTGCCTGCTACAAGGACATTAGCAACATATTCAGTACAGTTTGCTAGGCTGTCATCAGGTCATAGAGTCTGAATTCTGTCCACCACTGTTCTGCTGACCTTTAGCAATTTGGTTTAAACAGCCTGGAGTCAATAGCTTCCATTATCTTAGAAGCAATCCTCTGGGATATCTGGTCTACAAGTAAGAAAATCTAATAGATGAAACACTGACAAAATCACACCAATAAATAACATCCCTACTCTTGGCCAGCCTCAAAATTTGGGCTGTATTCCTCTTAAAGTCACAGATAAACAGCAAACAACATTTTACAGTACACATTCTTTGAGTAGCACAGTTGCTTAGAGCGTGGTGCTAATTCTGCTAAGGGTCTGGAGTCTAATCCCATACAGGCCATTTGCTTAAGACTTGGACTTGATGATCCTTGTGGGTCCCTTCCAGTTCAGAATATTCTGTGAACCTAAAGTTAAATATTTGTATCTCCTGCTACTGCCTAGTACTGGTTTGTTTTTTTTTTTCTGGTTGAAATTGCCTTTCTTGCTGTTCTATACCTTAGTCAATAGGTGGCAATGCCTACTCCAGTACATTTCTTTCATGGACATTTGCGATGTTATACGTTCTCCATCTTTATATCAGCCTTCAGTAAATATTTCCATTCCACAAAAAACCCATACCAAAAAAATCCCCAACCCACCCCTCACACACACCTGTCTAAAAACAAAAGTCTGCATGACATTAACCTCTACTTTCAGAGCCTTCTTTTAGCATCATTTTCCACCAGGAAATACTGGTGTCTGGACATGTTTTCTTAGCCTTCTTCCCCAAACTCTAATTAGAATTTTACCCCAATTACTTGAAATTAAGATATTTTTGGTAGCAATGCTTCAGAGACTGCTATCTTTTCTATGTTACAAAGGTAATTTTGAAACACTACCTCCTGCTTATTCTGAGGAAATAGTCAGACATTATTGTATTTCATTATAAATAGTTTTCATAGGTAATAACCACTGAAGTAATTAATTTTCTGAAGGTGGAGAATTCTTGAAAAGCATCCTTGCCAATATTGCAAGGAAATTTTAAAGAGGTATGTCTTAAATGGCAAGTAAGGTTCTTGCTTTTTCACTCTAATGGTGATTTACATAAATATATCCACATAATTTCGGCACTATTTGAACCCTAACAGGTCACTCTCAAGAGATTATTCAACAAGGCTTATATATATATTTTCCCTATAGAGCTTTACAGAGCATCAAATATTTACCTACTCCCCTTTGTAACAAGTGTAACAAGAAGAAGATGGTATAAGACCTTTTTTTTTCCTTTCATGTGGTAATGGAAAGTTGCTCTTGTTGCTCCAGTGAGTCACACTGAAGTGAGCTTCTGAACAACAAACTACAAATTATACTGTTTTTTTTTAATTAAATATTATTCAGTGAAGTAATAAAAACAAAACAGAACTTGTTTTTACCTGGTATGTGCCAGATCATTCTTGAGAATGGCCAGTAGAACAGGGGAGATCTTGAAAATTTAGTGGTTTCAGATAAGTTTCTTCATTCCAAGGTCAATGAAGACAAGCATGGAGTCATTACACTCGGGCTTAGCTGTCCAGATTTCTTCCAGGGCCAGTTTAAGCAATTACTAAATCTTGGTTATTTGCTTCAGTCTGTGCTGCTCTTCCACTTGTGTTACAGAGTTAGGTATAGGGTTGTAGAGTGAGCTGATCTGGATTAAAAGTCACAGTTTTGGAAGGGTTGGTGATAAAATCAGAATCAGTCTCCTGACTACAGTACCAGCTATAAGGCTTCTCAGTTGGTGAAATCCTTGACTGAAAATTTGTAGTGGTAAATAATAATAATAATAATGCATTTCAACATTTGTTATAAAAGTAAGCAGACAAACAAAAATCAGTGGAAAATTACTTCAGAGTGATTTTTCACAAAGTGTTAGCTCTGAGTTACATTGGCATTGCATTTTTCTATTGAAACAGAATAACAACGGAAGACTGTAGGAAGGGGATTCTGGTGGAAAGGGGCATCATCCCAAAGTTAAATCTTGTCTGATCCAGTTCTTCATGCTGCTTTGCACTACTGGGGCAAGGATGGGCACAACAGAAGAAGCCTGCAAGCAGCTCCATAAACTGTATATAAAATCAAGGCCTTGGGAAGAGGGGAAGCTGAACATTAAATGTGTAAATGAGGGATAACAAAATAGTAAATAGGGATAACAAATCACTGCTAAATGACAACTATTATTATAATGGAATGATTTTGCAAAACAGTGTCTGATATTGATTTTCTCATTGATACACATAGGAAGTTATTCACTTTGCTCATAAAACACAAGTTCTCAGTATATGTCTGTGTCCAGTTTGAGGCATTTATTACATTTCAATAAGAATATATATATTACATCTGGGAGAACACAGAGGAGATACAATAAGCAGTTTTGGAAAAAGATCTCATAGAAAAAGGAGGCAGAAAAATCTTCAAATAAACTTGCTACAAATTAGAGAAAGTAGAAGTGTTCTTGTAATCACCAGTGAGATCACATAAGCTTAGACATAAGAGCAGAAGAAGTTAGGTGACATGGAAAAAGATATTTTAACTTTAGAAAGGAAAAAAACTGCAATAAATTACACTGAGAAAGCCTTCCCATTGAAATTTTAGATACATTTTCACAGCTTCAGAGCAGAGAGATGGATTAGATGTTCTCAGATTTCTTTCAGCACAAAATTTTTAGGTTTCTTTCCACCGTCTAAGAAATCATACTTTCTAACTCTGCTTCCTCCCAGCTACTTTAGTAGTTCCAGCTATCCTTTTTAAATTCTACAGGACAGAACATACTGTGGCAAGTGAGAACACAGACTGCTACTGAGGTATTGTAATAAGTGCCATTATTTAAAACAAAAACACCAACAAAAAACTCCATCACTATCAACAAAAAACCCCAAACCAGGTATATCTTATTTCCTACTTCCCTTTATACTAAAGGATCAAGCTACTGCAAAACTCCAATGCTTTGGATGTGATGTACCACTAATAATAAAAAATCAGTAAGTTTAGAACTGCGCTTCCCATAAAAACTATGTGAGGCTGCAGTAACAAAATCAGTTTCTTGAGTGGTGAGACTTCTACAACATTAGGTCAACAGAACAGGCTTGAGGAAAAAAATGGGCATAGAGCAGAGAAGCAAAATCTTCATCATTAAGAAGTCACACACAATTACACTGCAATGTCACAGCTCTTAATGTGTCATCTCAACTCATGGTTACTGATAATAAGAATACTTTGCCTTTGGCAAGTTGTGGCAAACAAAATTATTTTATTTCTGTTAAAAATAAAAGGTTCTTTTAACTTTATTTCAAATCAGCATGTAACATTGATTTTTCTACCTCTATCTCACAATATACCAACATGTTGAAATGGCAACATATTATAATGATAGTTTCCATAACTGTGGTGAATGAAACAATACATGAAGTGGTGAAAGAGGGATAATACAATATAATATAGTCCTATTCATTTCAGACCAGAGACACATAGTTGTCTTTTTTCCAGATTAAAAGGAGATCAAAAGCAAGAAAAACTAAACAAAGCTGAACCAGCTCTCATCCCTTCCTACAGTTATCCTTACAGTGGAGAAAGAAAAAAAAATACAGTCAAAATACCTGTAGATATTGAGTCTAACTGTTTAATAATAGTTCCACATAAAAGCACATAGACAACAAAAAATCAGTTCACCAGGTTCTGATGTATAAGAAACATGTGATCAAAGAGCTTCAAAAGAAAGAAAATAACCCCACCAAAATGATTGTGCATATGCACACATACCTGTATACATAAAGGAAAGTTAAAGGTTGCTACTGAACTCTCGTGGATTGAAGAGAAATTGTGACATTTCTCAAAAGGAACAGTTTTGCCTAGCAAGTTAGCATGTGTTGCCCTCAGGAGCCTTAATAGAGTCTAGAAATGCATACTGTGCCTTCATGACACATCAGGAGGTATCCTCATCAAAATCTTTAAAAGTACCTTCTTCCCCAGCTTTTCTATGATTCTAAAGTGTTACATGCAATGAGAAACTTTCATCTGTGAATGTGGCCCTAAATGCTTCTGGGTGACTGCTGCTTTTGCAAAACTATAAAACTTGTCAGAAATCTTCATTCTGTGCAAGTATCCTGCATGTCAAACTGTTATTTAAAAAGCTGATGAGTTCTTTTCTGATAGAGCTTTCTTTCTATATTGCACACATCACCAGGAAAGTATTTTGTCACCTAAGTTATTTTTTTAGGTGCAGGTGCTGTTCAAAAGCTTCTTATACAAGCAATTTAGATCACACAGTATCAAAACATTAGTCTCAAACAAATAATATGTTCAAAACACAAACTCAAAAGAATGTATTTCTTCATACCTGGGTAACTCCAGTGTCATGAGAAGACATGCTGGCACAGTACTGTGGACATGCATTGCAGGCTGTGGGCAGGAGTCCAGTAACTCAAACTCATCTGTGAGTCCAGGGTTTTTTTAGTATAACTGTGTATATATCTATGTGTATTTTTTCCAATAACACTGGTAAATTTTCATTTGATCTTGAAATTAAATCCTAAACAAATTACACATAGGTGGCTGTGTTATTTACCTAGTCAGGAAACCTTAAAAGGGAGTATCTTGAAGTTTCTCTTTTATTTATTGTTCTAGAAAGACAAGTATTTGTATAATTTCTGAAAATTCTTCGTACTGTCAAGTATTACAAAGTCAGCAAAGATTATGATGATGATGATGATAATTATGGTTGCATTACATTTCATCATCAATCTATATATTTTTTTTTGTTGAAAACCTTACACATAACGCCATTCTGTAATAAAATTTGTGGTATGATAACAAAGACAACCTACTGTCCAAGGCTAATGATTAGGTATACTGCTAATGATTAGGTATATTAATCTATGACATAGCTGCACAACTGTATTATAATAAAGCAAGTACACTGAAAATCTACCAAGGCGGTAGCAAGGACACCAGAATGACAGATTTTACACCAAGGCACAATGGACACAAAGAAATTAGGGAACAATCCAAATAATCAGCAAATCTGTCATTCCTAAGTAGTTTAAATTAATCCATCCAATTTACACAATCCACTAGTCTCACTTTATCTCGTAGCAATTATCACAATCTTACTGATGCTCTTGTGTGCTAGAGGAAATAACAATCTTCTGTCTTGCCTGGTGTCT
>VZSJ01000631.1:217603-316886 GCA_013398405.1 Pheucticus melanocephalus | reverse complement strand
TGATAAACAAGCAAATTATATCGATTGTCATCTTAATGGAAAATACCAATGCAAAGTCCTCAAGGTCTTTTAGCTTGTGGAGAAGAGGTGAGAAATGCTCTATAAAGTTCTTTTGTCTTTGTTTTTCAGTTAAGAAAGAATATTTTACAATAAGCTTAAAAACCTCTCACAATGCGCATTTCCCTTCTGTAATTCAAACTTCTTTCAAACATGAAGCAAATACATAGTCTTATGTTTGCCATTATGTAGCTAGGAGATGATAAACAAGCAAATTATATCGATTGTCATCTTAATGGAAAATACCAATGCAAAGTCCTCAAGGTCTTTTAGCTTGTGGAGAAGAGGTGAGAAATGCTCTATAAAGTTCTTTTGTCTTTGTTTTTCAGTTAAGAAAGAATATTTTACAATAAGCTTAAAAACCTCTCACAATGCGCATTTCCCTTCTGTAATTCAAACTTCTTTCAAACATGAAGCAAATACATAGTCTTATGTTTGCCATTATGTAGCTAGGAGATTGAAACAAATAAATAGCCTTTTCAGGGTAGTGGCAAATTTAGCTCTAGTCATAATTATACAATGTATTTTATTCCTTTGCAAAATCAAGGCAACTATAACATTTCACAAGATTGTTTGTTGCAGCAATCAGCATCTTAAGTATTTGATAAGAAATTGTTTTTTTAATTCTTTATCGGACAGTGAGGTGTCTTCAATATCCTCTCAAGGAGAAGCAGAGGGACATATACTGATCTCTCTTGAACAGTGACAGGACATGAGGAAACGGCATGAAGCTGAGTCAGAGGAGATTTAGGGTGGATATCAGGAAAAGGTTTCTCACACAGAAGGTGATTGGGCACTGGAACAGGCTCCTCAGGGAAGTGGTCAGAGCACCAGCCTGACAGAGTTCAAGAAGCGTTTGGACAATGCTCTCAGGCACATGGTGTGACTCTTGGGGTGTCCCATGCAGCACCAAGAGTTAGACTCAATGATCCTGATGGGTGTCTTCCAACTCAGCATCTTCTATGATTCTAAGTGATTCTGTTCCATGAAGTTTTCCTAACTACAATTTTTCACATTTCATAAGTTGTGAGAACTTTAGAGCACCATCTCTTTGGAAAGGCAATCCTGAATGAGCAATTAATGCAAAAATTCTCAGTATCATGAGATAATGGGTAGGAAGCTTGTGGTGGTGCATTTTACAGCCATCACCAGCAACCACCTCCTCAGGCCACACTGTGACCTGAGAGATGCTTGCTCAGTCTTGATAAGCAGCACCTGGGCTAAGCTTCTCTTGATCTTAGGAGAAGCACTGCCTGCTCCCAGATACTAGTGCTGTCTAACCACCTCCTGTTTCTTAATGAATAGCCTTGGAAACTTATTTGTCTTGCCTGAATAACAAATCAAGTGGAATAATATTTTTGTTATCAAACCTTCAGAGAAAGTTAGTGACTTGGAGTGTGGCCAGGATCAAAAATTACTATGACTAAAGTGCACTCTCGAGCAACCCTGTAAACAGTGGTACAAAGTGAAACCCTTGTAGCTCTCCCAGACCACAACAGGCTGCAAACAGCTTTCTCCCTCTGAGTGGGGCCTCTCAAAGCCACAAACAACTCAGAGCCACAGCAAACTCTCAAGCTGGCTGTACTCAGAGAGTCACCAAATGACCACAATGGATCTTGGGCTGCTACTCCCAACTCCTCAAGTCTCCACCCTTCACCCACTGAGAAGCCACAAAGGCATCTGAAGTGAGAACATCACTGAATTCAAGGGGAGTTTTTTCACAGGTATGTGTCCAGTACAGACCCCTTCTGTCTGTGCACACGCAAGAGTGAATATGTTATAGCAAATGTGCCATGAGTGTTGTTCTCCTAGATTCTTAAGTATTTCACACTTGTAGTAAGTCAGACCTGTAAATGACTTACTACAGTGATAAAATAAATTTCATATGAATATTTTACTAAACTGTTCAGCTTCAGTTATCACTTAAGTATTGTTAAGTGAGGTTAAGTTTAAGTTCTGTTGGGCCTTTAGGCATTAACTTAGTCAAGTGTAAGCTCAGTTTAGCACAATGCTCTACTCTGTACCTTGTGACTCAACAGGGAGGGCCTTCTGTATTCCTTTTTATCCTTACCCTTTCCTATCCTTTTCCCTCCTCACCCTCCCAGCCTCCACATTTGGAGTTTGGGGTTTATTTCAGTTTGGATTCTTTGATTTTGGATTTTTGTTTACTTTTCCTTAATGCACTTTAATCATCCATTAAGTAATAGGACGTACCTTGCCAGTAAACATTGTCATGCTTTCAATTTTATATTAAACTTATTTTTGCTGATACCTTTGCCAGTAATTCTTAAAGCGATCTTAGAACAGGCATTGGTGAAAAGTCTAAGACAAAGGAAAAAAGGTGCCAGGGTCTTGCAGAGCATGCAATAGAACTGTCAGATTAGTTGTGCTCAAACCCTTTTCACTTTCTCCTCCTTACTTTACATTTTACTACTTTTCAGAACTCGTAGACTGAAAAAAATAATAAGCAAAAAAATTTAGTCACCTTTACACAGGTCAGACCACAATGCTTTACTTTTTTAACTTTTTTTAATGAAAACACAAGCAAAAGAGAAAACCAACTACCTAATGTCATAAAATAAACTAGATTTTTTTTTTCCAAATCATTGTTTCAGTCATATTTATGAGATCCAGATTAATTTTAGGCTCCTCTGGGCTTGAAATCCCCTAGCAATAGATTATTAAAAAAATGGCTTAAAAAATGGCAAGATTCTGTGTTATTTATTTTCACTTCTGGCTAAGCAGAAGAGAACAGTGAGCTGCCAGGTAAACTCAAATACAAATAAATTACTTAAAATCTCATTTTTCCACCTGGAAAAACCAAAGCAGAATAGCAAATACATATTTCTTGTTTAGGAGGTTATAATGCCCCACCATCACCACTACTGTACCACGAAAAGAAAAGAAGGCAACAGATTGCTATCAGACCTGCTTAATGTCTCAGTTGATTTCAGTCTTACTGTCATAGTTTCACAGTCAATTTAACATGGCATAAACTGGCAATGAGGCCAAATAAACCTTTCTCATTCATCCCTTCTTATTTGCTCTGGCTTCTTTTGATGAGGTGTAAGAGTTAATGAGGTCATTGAACACATGGGGGTAGGAAAATTTTTTATGGATTCTTGTGCTGCCATGAGACAGGGAACAAAGCAGTCTGCAATGGGCTTGTAATCAGGGATCAGAGATGCTGACAGCTGAAAATGACAGAAAGTCTGCTTGTAGATATGTCTGCAAAGGCTTGTACTGTACTAGAAGCAAGCTGTGCTGTGTCTTGTGGTCATGCTAGAAGTCCTCTGGTAGAGGCAATTGGTCCAGGTCACTGGCACCAGGCTATCTCACACACAGCTACAGTTGTCACATGGAGATAAACAGTGCTTTTTAAAAGAGGTATGATTATTCATTATCAGGAGACAGGAAACAGTATGAAACACTTGTCTACCCTTGAAGGCAAGATTGCAGTGGATGGGCATTGGTTTGGTTTTAATAACAGACAGGGGAGTTTTTGCATCAGCTTCCCATCAAAAATAGTAAGCCTAAAAGCTTATTACTAATTTGAAAGTTGTTCATTTTATGAGAACTATTTACAATTGGGTTGCTGAAGACTTCTTCTTCAGGTTTTCTCCACTTCTCTGTTCCCATAATGCACTAGCCTTTGGCTGCCAGCACAAGTGTTCAGCTAATAGCCAGGGAAAAAAATGCTGCAAGAAAAATAAAACTGTAAATAACAAAAAAAAAAAAAAAATCAGAAGATTTATATAGCTATTTAAAAAAATAAGGAATGCAAAAAATAAGTCCTTTCATCAGATTTGAGTATGGAAGCAGCATTAAACTAAGTGTGTGGAATAAATAAACATACTACTCCTATGAAGTATTTTGTATATTTTGAAAAACATCTTCCTAAAGAAAGTGTACATTTTGTTAAGACACTGACAGACACAAAAAAGAACATGGTTGAAAAGAGCAACTGGTGCTCTCCAAAAGGAAAGCAAGCAAACAAAAACCCTTTTGTTGTTCATGTATTCAGTGCAATGGTGTTGAGACTTCCTGAGGCTCTGAAATAGAAAATCGTAACTACTGCAAAGAGGCTCTTCATGAGTGTCCATTACTTTTGGAAGGTAGAAAAGATAGTCTTGACAAAGAGGGACATGCACATGACAGCAGGGGTTTTTTGAAAGATAGATGGCCATATAGATGCTGTGAGATTAACACAAATAGAGACTTTTATCCAGATAGTAAGCTACATGTGACATCTAAGGATGTTTTGGGATTTTTTTCTGAATTTTCAAATACACTTTCATGAAGGTACTTTTTGCATGCTGTGTTTGAAATGACCTAGATTTACCTTTGAGGATGAAAAAATGAGGAATAGGATGGTCTTTGAGCTACACTAGTCCAATGCATGAGCCTAAGCAAGATCTTTCTAATCATGCTTCCAGACTGTCACTAGGAGAAAACTTAGGAAAAATTTGTCAGTATGAGCAAGGCAAAATGAAACAAAAGTACAAAGAGGTTCCTGAAATTGGCTGCATGTGTTGCTGAGAGACTGCTCCTTTGGAGAAGAGCAATACTGCACAACAGAGACCTGCCTTAATGATCACAGAGAATGAATTCACAGTGTGCCAATTTGCCCAGAGCACCCTGTGTAGAGCAGTAAAATTCTCCCTTCTCTGTGAAATACATGCATCAGCCTCCTGCACAAGCAAGTATACTGTTCCTTGGCAACACTTGGACACATTTGGTCTTACCACCTGATGTCAACATCCCTTAAGGGAAACTTTCAGGTCCATCTCTGCAGTTTCCTGTTCTGTTTAAGCCCATTCTGCATCACAGAGAGAGAACAGAAATTTTGAAAAAAGTGTCTGGAGTATACAGTGGGGAAAAGCTAAATTCCAAGAAACTTCTGATGACCTGATAACAGAAAGACATACGATAATTTTTTTCTCACAATTGGCTTTTATTAAACTTAGTAAATTACATCCATAGGAAGGAATCTCTGGGAAAATACTGTGCCTCCAGCTTGTGTTTTTGTCTTATCTAAAGTTAATAAGAAAAACAATGAATAGGAAGTGGAGAGCGTGAAATCAGATTTAGAATGGAGTCAGGGTATTTTGTACCGGCTTTCCCTGAGCTGTAAGCAGTAAGGTATTTCTAGCAGAAGTGCTCTCATAGAAACATCATCAGATCATCTATCAAAAAGCAACCTATCTCTGTAGAACAACTCCTTGAAACACAGATGTTTTAGAGCAGGAAAAATGGAACTAAAATAGGCCATCGCTAAAAGGGTTGCATAAGGAAAAATTGTTTCCTCTTGCATGAACAGAAAGGTTTAGAAATTCGGTGCTGCTGACTTTTTCATTGACGCAATATTTGCTTTGCCAGAAATGACCTGATTTATCAGTGTGCTGTGATTTTATACCACCAAAGAAGAACTGTCAATAGAACATGTTTTTCCAAAGGTGGTGCTCATCATGAGGATACTAAAGTCTGTTTCCCCCTGAACTCCATAGTATCAGTAAAATTCTTTTGAGTGACTCCTCTTTACTGCACTGGAATGTCAATTTACCAGCATCAGGAGCACCCTGAGGGAGGGTACACAGGAGCATGAAATAGTCCCCAGAACAAGAAGAACCTGTACTTGCACTCTGGCTGTCTGTGGGTGGGAGGGAGGCAAATCTCCACCAGCTAAAAGATGTTAGAGAAGTTTATATTCAAATGTGTGTCATAAGACATGCTTAACAACAAATTGATACTTAGGGACTAAATACATTGAAAGCTGTAGATATTTCAAAGAGAATTCTTGTAAGATAGTAAATTATTTTTACTTATTATTTTGGGCTTTTTTTTTTTTTTAGATTCTGAGTATTTTTTCAACAAGTTTCAAAGACAAGCACTTCTTCCATTGTCACCTTGAGAAAGTTATTCACTCATGCTTTCTATAGCTAATATTTATAAACAAAGCAGAAAAATTAAAGTACTGTCCTTAGTAATTCAATGGAAGTAAGTAAAACTGTTTTGAAATATGATTCTTTGATTTGCACAGCAATTAAACAACTCTAGCAAAAAGTGAAGATTTTTGTTCACTTTTTGTTCACTTTTTGTTCACTGATTTTTGTTCAGTTAGCCAAGCTGTAACTCTGAGAAACTTGAGACACCTGTGCTTGATTACACACAGTTCAGGACACAAAGATAGAAATACACACAAAAGTGCCATTGAATACTCATGTCTGTACCTAATAGAAAATAAATATTTCAGGAAAGGAATTGATGACCCACAGAGATAACTCACAAAGCAGATACAATTATTAAAATCATTTTTCTGCTCTTTAATAGAGTTTGAACCTTCCCAGCTTAGAAACAGATCTGTATACATAAGGAAAAATTGAATTGTTATGCTTAGTCATACTTTTCACATGACAATCCCCAAATACACCAGAATAAAATTAACAGAAAATTGGAGTTGTCAGTCATTTTAAGATTATATATATTGTTGTATCATTAAGAAAAAGTATGCAACTAAATCTTCACATTAGCAACAGAGATCTAACTGGAGATTTAATAGATCTAACGTGTTAATCATCTTGAAATAAATTAATGAGCTGTCAACAAAAATAATTTGTATGAGGTAATGCAAAATACCTTTTCAAGACTACAAGATTTGTGCAAGATCTTATGATATTAGACATGATAATCAGTTTCTGTGCTGAATTTTTTTGGCAAACAAACTCCCAAAACTACTAAACATACTTTGCATGCTTTCTTATTATTAATAACTGGGATGTGAAGTAAGCACAGTTATTTTTTCCCTACTCTAGTTTTGTTTTGGTTTGTATAAGAGGAACAAGAAGAAGCACAAACATAACTACATCATCACTAATTATAGCAAAAAAAACCACATTCTAATTCAAATCAGTAGTTTATCTGGGATATTTAAATAGCAGGAGTTGCTAGTAAGGACTAAGCACCAGTGAGTTTTGCTTCTATATATATCTAGAAAGCAAACTGAATAGAAGAAGAATGTGCTAGGAAATACGTTATAATTTCAGAAATTCTCAACATTCTTAACCAGTTAAGAATAAAACAAACAAAGAAAATGAGTGGACAGCTTAAACCCTGTAGATCACTAAAGCCACTTCACACAAAGCAAAATGTTGGATCAAAGTTCTTACATTAATCTGAAAAGAAATTTTGTCTAAAAATTACTCCAAACATAAGGCAGAGTCTGCAGTCACTGAAATACACAAGTAAAACCAGTTTGAACTGTCCTGCATACCACAACATAAAAGTCCAGAAGGGAGGCAGGTGAGAAATGCATCAGAAAAGATAAACAGCCCAAGTTAAGGAAACATATCAAGATAGTATATATATGCACCTAGCAAACAAAAATTATTTTGAAAGCACAGAGTGGATAGTACCAGAGAAAACTGGAAGTTTAGGTGACAAAACAAAAAGTGCTCCGTTTTTTGTAGATGTAGAAGAAATTAAATTGTTAGCAAAAATGTCTTATATAAAATTATTTGACATAGGAACATTCATAACACTTTTAGCTTGGGCAAAGATACTCAGATTTCTTTTTTCCTTGTGCAACAAGCACCTTTCAAACACACTGATGATTAAAATATTTCTTTCACAAGATGACACCAAATTATGTGCAGTTATCCCATATCATCCTAGTTGTGTGTGCAGACTAATCCATTTCTAAGATTTTCTTGAAAATATTTTACTTTTGTATTGGGTTTGTATGGCAAGGTTTTTGTAGCAGGGATGGCTACAAGGTGGCCTCTCTGAGAAACTGCCAGAAGCTTCTCCCATATCTGACAGGTCCAATGCCAGCCAGTCCAAGACAGATTCACTACTGGCCAAGGCTGAGATTGTCAGTGACAGTGGTGGCACCTTGAGGATAACATAGATAAAAGGGGAAAAGAAAGACCCACACACTAGGAATTGCAGAAAGAGAGGAGTGACAATATGTGAGAGAAACAACAGATACCTAGGTCAGTAAAGAAGGAAAGGGAGGAGGTTCTCCAGGTGCCAGAGCAGAGATTCTCCTGCATCCTGTGGTGAAGGCAATTGTGAGATGTCCAGTCAGGATCAATGCACCAGAGGTTTTTACCTATATCCAGGGTGAACAATATGAAAACCAAGTTCTCATTGCTTCTTCCAGGTGCTGAGGAATGCTGGACTTCACAGACATTCTTAAGTCTGTTAAAAGCCTGTGCAATGTATACAAACAGCAGCAGACTTCATTAGACATGTCTTCTTTATTGAAACAATTAAAAACAATTATATGTTTCTCATACATTTTAACCAAACAAGAAAATAAAATTATGTAAGATACTTAGCAAAAAAATTGGAGTTTTTCAAAGATTTGGACAAGCATTATGAGCAAATAATTAGGAGAAAAAAGGTTGTAAATCTATGAGTTTGGGAATTCTCATATCTGTGGTCTCAAAGGAAAGCTTAACTTTCTCTGGCTTCCCCTTCGACATTATTTTTCCAGATTATTAACAACAGATTATTACCTCTCCTCTAACTGCAAATGACTCTGACAAATGAAGTGCTAGGATGTAAAGTACACACTGTGCAACACTTCAGGTTCTCATAAACATGGACACAGTCCTCCATGCAGCTTTTTGGGCATGTCCTATAAAGGCTGCTCAACCCTATTCACTCACCTTAAATAGATATAGCACCTCCCTATCAGCTAAGGGCTTTCAATAATTGATAGTGACAGTTTCCAAACTCTTCTAAAGTTTCTGTAGATATTTCTCTGATGGAAACCTCTTACATCTGTACTATAAACCTGGCTATGTAGTATGAGCAATTAAACAGGCCATCAGTCTGCAACTGCCTCTCAGCAGGTGAATTTAGCCCCTAGGTATGTCAGTGTAAGAGGAAATCTTCATGCAGAATCACTTTTTCTTTCTTGTGTTACATGCAAAATAGAAAGAATTAGGTATAATTCTTTCTTCAAATTAGAGGAAAAATACACTGTAATATTTTTTGAAAGGGTTGTGAGTTATTTTATGGCTACTGGCAGTTAACTGTAACTTCTAAAGAGATTTTTATGAGCACATCTGGCTTTCAGACAGGAAGGAAAAAATCTCATTGATAAGAAAGGTGTAATTCTCATAGAGTAGGCAACTGTAAACAGTTGTTTTAAGGGAAATAATTGTAAAGCAGGAAATTAAAACCTTCTCTAGAACTTCTATTATAACTGTGCTTTCATATATCAAAGTGCAAAAATGACACAGCCCTTGTCAATAACTAACATTATCCAGTATAGCTCAAATCAACCCTATATTTCCTAAAGGCATTACAAGATCTAGGAATTTTTTTTTTTTTTTAAACAGGATATTAAATAGTCTTTGGGACTGGAAGTTCACTGTATGAAGCAAAGTAGGACAATGAATACTTGACATGAAAGATTTTGTAATTCGACACAGCAGAATGGGGAAAGTTGATGTGGGCTTGCCTTTCCCACTCAGTTCATAGGAATTTAAAAATTATTCCATTGAAACATTAACACTTGGTTCTTTGGCTTCTTGTGTAATAAGTCTTGTTCATAGATATGATGAAAAGGGGAATTATAGACTTGCACTTTGGTTCTCATATTTGGATGCGTTTAGAAATAGGCTTGTCTTATTTATCCAAAGTAAATTTACAGAAAAATAATGTAAATTGACATAACCAAAATGTACATCTGATTTGCCGGTTTGATCAAAATTATTTGGATGGGGGACACAAAGGATTTTTTGGTTTTGCATGGCCTAGTTGATGATAAAACATACAGAAACCTGTGCATACATTTGCACTTTAAAGTGCAAATGCACTTTATACTTAAAGTGCACTTTAAGTGTACACTTGTACACTTTAAATAAAATTAAAAGGGAATTTTTTCAGTATAAGAGAATATATTTCCAAAAGGTTTCTGAGCATCTTAACTGGAACGCATAATTTTAAAGAAAACAAGTTTCTTTATGACAACATTTATTATATTCATTACATAAGAATTTAAACTCACAAGAAAGCAATGCCTACAAGCACTTTTGTCCTCTTGGTGGTATTGTAACAATTAATATTCTATGGTGGTAGGATTTCTCTAAAAGGCCACAGAGAGGGGCCTGGTGTGACAAAGCATATTTTGTAAAACATCTCTTTGCCCTCTAAGATTTGGTCTACTCACTATACGTGGAAATAGAATTCCTTCAATTTCTCCTTTCCCCTAGAAAGAGGCATCCTGGCAACTCTTCATACTTTAGTTAAAAATAAAAGTCATGGTCAAGGAACATGAATTCAATGGGAACAAACCAACCTATGAATACACAGCTTATATTTTTAGTAACAGAAAAATAAGAAACAAGAAAATCCGTAAAGAAATTAAAAATACAGCTGTCACAATAGTATAGCAGAGTAAAGAATTTCACTAAACATTACTACCATCTTCATAATAGTTGCCATTTATCTGAGCATAATGAGTATAGGTATAGGTATAATAGTATAGGTTCCTAAAAGTAACCTTGTACTCTAAACTCGTATTTTATGTGTCTATAAGCATGTGTATATGCATATGTATGAATATATTTACATGAACAGAAACAGGAAAAAGGCAATTATCATGTCCTAAATTCTGTATTTCTATTTGAGGCTGATACTGATTCCTATTTTTTTTTTTTTTGATAGTGCTCATTTCTCTGTATACCTTCCTCTTGTTTAGGTACACTTAAACCAGACCCGAGAGGTACCCCAGAAGTGCAGGGCTAAGGTATAATTTTACCAGGCTTTGGAACAGCTTTTAACCCTGTAGTGTCTGGGGACAACTCAGGTGGATTCATTTTTGCTACAGATTAGAGATTCCTACAGCTTTTGTGGATAGTACAGACACGGCAGAGTTATATAATCCTTACCACTTCAAAGTACTTTATTGCATGAAGGAGTCATGGAAAGGTTGCAGTGCTTGCTTAAAATCATACAGAATTTCTGCAACAGCTACAAGGACAAAGCTGATCTACTGAAGTCTCACATTGTGAATTGCAAATCATATGTTCAATGTAAGAATATCACCGGCAGTGGGTATTTCTTGAAACTAAACCTGTAATTATATATATCAAGGGAATAATTTAGTGCACCAAATGTGTAAAGTCATAATGCAATATTAATATCAACACATACAGCTTAAGTTATGCTAAATTTAATTTCTATTCTTGCTTCATTCCTCCTTTTCTTCCCCTAATTTTATTGATATGAAAGCAAAATATTTGCTGTGAGAAAAGAGGTATTACAACTTGAAAGAAATTACTACAGATTTGGGAAATGGAGGAGACATGGCTATTTTCTTTTTTCATTTTTGTAATGCAGTATGATATACAGTCATGCAGAGATAAGCATACATAAGTTCCATAGATGTCAGATTCAAATAGGAAAACTAAATTTGAAAAAAGCCCCAAAATGAAACGGGGCTTAAAAAAAGTTATATCAAAGGTTGAGTCCCATTCCTACCAAAAATAAACTGGATAGATATTATTTTTGTTTGTTTAAAGATCTCTTCACTCTTTTTTGGTTAAATTACTGTGTTTTAAAGTGTAAATAAAAACCATAGATCAAACAGTTAAATTCAGATTCTGATGAGCTCCAAGTACTCCACCTGTTGCTGGAGATGAGAGAAAAAAATCATGGCTGTTTTCCAGCTGACCATTCACAGGTCACAACAAATAGTGTCAAACAAGCTGCTTCTCATCATTCGAAAGCAGCCTTCAAAAATACAGATAAGCAGCAGCATAAAAGAGATTTTACAGTTCACTAATCGAATGAACTCTGATAACATCAGTCTTTTGCACAGAAACAAAACACATACAACTCTACATGCACTTTGCTAGAATATGCAAAAAAGTGCCAGATGTTAAACATATGCACCAAGATAAAGAAATAAAGTAATGATTTTCTAAAATTGCAAGCATTCACATTTAGCTGAAGAATTCATTTATTAAGATTTTTTAAAATTAATCTAGTGTGAGAAAAGGAGGCAATCAACAGTATCTAAAAACACTATCTAAAAGTTCTCACCACAAATATTATAAAATTCCTCTAAGTAATGAGTGTTACATCATCGCAGGAAATTAAATTTTACACAAGTGAGCAGTGAAAAAAAGATAATGAGAAAAATGTACCCAAACCAAGAATAAAATCTAGGCTTCTCAGACTAGCGTATTATTTGCTCTTCTATGCCTGTGTTACAAGGTTATCAATCTGTCATCTTCCTTTTTCAACAATTTGGATACTTTCTTTGGATTTCCTGTGCCAATGAAATTATTTTCCATGAGAACAGTCATTAAAAGCAATGAAATTACTCTGTACATTATATTCAGGAAGTCACCTCTACTGACAGAAGGATTTTATAAAAACAAGGATTTCCTCCCTTAGCATAAGTGATTGCTTTTTAAAAATAGCAGTTAATTAGAAAGGAAATTGCAAGTACACCTATGCAAAAAGTAATGTCAATAGCACAACTCAAAACAAATTCATGACTTGATGCAAGCCTAATTTTGGTAAATAGATTTAATTGCAACTCATTCTGCTTTGTAAGTACTTAGCAGCTCTATATTTGGTAAACAGAAAACGTTGATACTGTTTTGTCTTATGCGTTAAGCACAAGCAGCCTGGGCCTTGGTTTATACCAGTACATGTCTTGTTCCCACAAGAACTCATTATCCTCTAGCAATGACATAAGACATTAATCTTGGATAAGCATAGAGTTCTTGTGGAAACAGAAAACATAAAAGAAAGAGGAATATAACATAGTAGTTTTCAGATACTTTTAACCCAGATTGAATGTTCACTGAAGATATGAATGCCAGAGTTCCTAATGCTTATAATGAAGGTGCCTCCCCTTGACAGTAGTGTGCTCCTACCAGGACATCTGGATATTCTTCTCCTATTTTTTTCACCATGTTTCTTAATTTAATAAATAGGAGTAAAGGATTGACTTTGTAGCTTCTTGGATCTTCACATTTCAGCAGAAAAATAATCTTTACAGGGAGAGAAAAAAACTCCTAAATATACACAAGTAACTTTTTAAGTCCTAGTTTTTTCCTCATATTTATCCCTAGTACGCTGCAGGACTAGCAAGCAAATATATTTTATTTAAGATACAGATTCCTCATTTTTCTTAAACTTTTCCTTTGGCCTTTATGAAGACCTTCTCATGAAAAATTTGTTTGACTACTGCATGGTAGAAAGAAATATGAGTGAGAAATCTCTTAAGGGAGAGTGCTTCCCTTCTGAGTTACTGGTTAGGCACAACTTTAAATTGTCCATCACTAATCATATCTGATAAAACAGCTGTATTTTTAAAATATATATAGCTCAAGAAAGACATTCAAATGAAGTTTCTTAAGAATTTCACAATGTAAAATAATTTTTAGCTTTTTCCTTTTTATAAACTCTTTCTTCAACAGCTTTTAATTTTGGAAAAAACAGCAGGAACAGGCAAATCCAAGAGATGGGAATTTTTCAGATAACAACATTTTGAGAGAATATTTTTTGAGGGATGTTGTCACTGGAAAATGCTTTAAAAAGGAAGATAAAAGTAACTTTTAAAACTAAAGTAAAAACAAGCTTTTATTTTGAACTTTCAATGAAACTTAGACCAAAAACTCATTAATATAATCTAATAATTCAACATTTATAGTTTGAAGTTGCCATTAATTAGGATGATAAGATTTCCTTTGTTTCTTTGACTGAAAATAATTTTTACCCTTGTTTTTCAGAGAGGCAGATACACACATCTCTATGTATGTTTCATGACTGTCCAGAAGCTTCTTAGTAATTTGAAACAATTTTGGAAAACAGATATGTTAGTTTATTGTGTTTCGACCCCTGAAAATGATCAGGTACACAGATATTTAAGAAGTCCTGAGAAACCTATAAGAAACAAACCAAAAGCAATCTACAGAATGAATCACAACTAAGAGAGACTAGATAATATCATATTCTTTGGAAAACCTTGAAGGACAACTTTTTCAGTGTGATAGAAGCTTTGAAACTTTGTCTTTTGAGCTGACTTCCTCCCAGCGCACCTGACAGCACTGAAGAAGAAAGGATGCTACTATTCAGTGCTCTACTTAACAGGACATTTTCATTTCAGAAAGTCAAGAGAGCTTCTCCCTCTAGCTTCCACTGTGCTAAAGGAAGAAGAGGAGAGGAGAAAAGATGCATCTGTTTATTTTACACCTACTGTAACATCTTTATTTTAGGAAGGCAGAAACAGCCCATGGAAGCAGTAGAGGTGAAAGATTTAATAGAAACTATTAAGCTCAAAACAAAAAAGAGCTTTGTTCTGTTATCATCTCTCTCTGTTACCTCATGAATCTGTTACAGTAGTGATCTAATATAAACATAAGGATAAATTTGCATGCAGCCTAATAGCAAATACATCAAGTCTTAATAAGATATATCAGTAATATATGAATTATCAAGTATCACAGACTTTGGACTCAGCTTCTTACTGCAGTCCCTAATCTTTCTTTTTAAACTTGCAGCTTTTCTGTCACAGCTACATAAACTATTCATATAAGAATGTGACAATAATTAAAGCGATGCAAAAAGTTAATAAACAGAAAACAACATATGAGCAAACATACCATCATCCAAATCCAAGGCTGTGCTTTATCTGATCATTTATTCCTCCGATTACATTAAAATAACTCAATTTCTCAAAATGCCTATGAATCTGGTGTACTAATGTGTAAGAATATCTGCAGCACATTGAGAATTTACTTCAAGTCAGTTTCCCTAGGACTCTTAAGCTGTGTGATAGAGAGAGAACCCCTTGTGGTTTAACCCCAGCTGGCAACTTAGCACCATGCAGTTTCTCACTCACCCCTCTGACACAGCAGGGAGGACAACTGAAAAAAAAAAAGAAGAAAAACTCACAGGTTGAGATAAGGACAGTTTAATAATTGAAACAAAATAAAATAGAAAAAGAATAAAACAAGAATAATGAAAATAAGAGGGAGAGGGAAATAGAGTCTAAGACAAACATGGAATTGCTCATCAGTGGACCGATGCTCAGTCTGTTCCTCAGCAGCAGTTGGCATGCTGACAAATTCACCCCTGTTTATCTATTAAGCATAGCATTCTGTGGTATGTAATATCCCTTTTGTCAGTTGGGACTGGTTATCCTGGTTATTTTCCCTTTCAGCTTCTTGTGCATTTTCTTACTTGTAGAGCATGCAACATCGAGAAGTCCTTCACTTAGCGTAAGCATCACTTAGCAACTACCAAAACATCAGTAGATTACCAACATTAGTCTCAACTGAATCTAAAATACAGCACTATACCAGCTAGAAGGAAAATTGACTCTATTGAAGCAGAAACAAGGACAGAACTATATTCTAAAAAATCTTTTAAACAGAGTGTTTGCAAGTGTTTGTCTAGTCAAGACAAGACTTCCGTTTTCCAGGTGTTTACAAATAACCTCCTTGTGTTATTCCTGCATAACAAGTTTATAACAAGCTACAATTTCTGTACAGCATGCTGTAAAAATGAAATATGTGAAAAAGAAAAGAAAAACAACAACAAAGTAATGCACAATTTTATAACACTTAAAAAGAACACGAAAAACCATCTGAATATGAGACCAGAAGTTTGGGGTTTTTTTTTCATTTTTCCAAGCAGATGTCACAATACGTAATATTGTCACTGTAAATAATCCCTCTGTCAGTTCCACTGCATGTTGCTTTGCTGAGCAGTCCAAACTCTCTCAGCCTGTCTTCAGAGCAGAGGTGCTCCAGCCCTCTGATCCTCTCCAAGCTCCTTCCCTGAACTCCACATCCTTCTTAGGTTGGGGCCTCCACAGCTGGATGCAGCACTGCAGGTGGGGTCTCACCAGAGCAGATCAGAGGGGTAAAATCTGCTGTTCACACTGGTTTGGATGCAGCCCAGGACATGTTTGGCTTTCTGGATGTTCTGCTAGTACATGTTGCTAGATCATGTCCAGCCTCTCACCAACCAGCACCCCCAAGGTTTTCTTGGCAGGGCTGCTCTCAACCTGCTCCTCCCCCAGTCTGCACTGCAAACCAGTTGTTTGCAGTTTGAATAAAAAGTAGCATGTTTTCATATCACTGCAAAATGCATCTACATTTTTTTTTGTCTTTAAATAAGAAAAAAAGCAGATTTCATTGTTGAGAGGCAGAAATTCCTATTTTATAATTCTCTCATGAATTTGTAAGTGCAGTAGTTTTATTTTAGAACAATTTGGTTGTAATTGAAAGAAGGTATGTAGCTGTTTTGGTTATTATCTATGGTAATATAGCAATATGAAAGACTAAAAATAACACTTTAGAAAACGCATAAAGAAAAGAAAGGCAGAGAAGGAAAGGATAAGAGTAGAAAGATACCACCGCCCTTGGATCCAGCAATGAGGTGTTGGTTGATATAATGGTCACAGTCTTGATCCATCATGGGTGGGAGAAAGCTCCCAAAATATATAATTTAATGGGTTAATATATATACATATACATATACATATACATATACATATACATGTACATATACATATACATATACATATGTATAACTATGGATCATGTGCAGACCTCTGGTAGAAGATCTGGCTTCAGGAATGAGTCTGTGAGAACTGTGGGGGTCTCTGATGGCATAGGGCCCCTCCTAAGACATGACAGCTGCCTCTCATGCCAACATAATTGAACCAGAAGAGATGAATACTCTCATGCCATGGGCAGTTTTAAAACTCAGTTGTATGAAAAACAGCTATCAGCATGATAAAAATCACCACCCTGCTTCCAAAGGATCTCCTTCAACCATCTCCCTCATATGGCAAAAGTCAGAGCCTCCTGTGGTGGGTGCTCACCCCCCTCTGTCTTATTCAGACCAGACACTTGGCCAGTCCACACCCAAAAATTTACTTCCTCCCCCTCAGGGTTCATAGTTGTTAAGTAAAAAGCTAACTAAAAACACGCCTGACAAAGCACTTATCTTCACCAGTTTGGCACCTTATGCAATGGTGTAAAAACCCCAAACCCTAAATATGACTGAAAATGATTTGCAATATAAATTAAATTACTGACTTTTTTTAAGACCTTAGAGCTGTTTGACTTGCTAACACTGTGGGTAAAAGTAGTCATTCATCTAAAAATTTGCTTTTTTCCTTAATACAATTTGTGTTAATCATTCCATAAGAATAGAAAAAACCTGACAGCTTGATTATTGAAATTTCAACAGCCATTTCTTACAGACCACCAGAAGCATGACTACAAAGGCGACAGCAGTAAAACAAAATAATTTTGCCAATTACACTTGACTGGGAGTATCTTAATTGTTAAATGGGTCTGTGGTGGATAGGAGGACCAAACATGCTTTGCTGCAGGCAAAAGTTACATTAATGTTAAGGACAATGAACCGAGGATCAACATTAACAGAAATAAAGTCACACTTAAACCAACTGAACTCTATTTTTTATATATATTTCAAAGAATATCAGCATGATATAATAACTCAGATTTCTCAACCTTCTCTTCATGATGTGTTACATTTACACTGGAAAAAGATGTCACCCAACTGTTTACTTCATTAATCACAACACTAAATTTTCTAGTCATCCACAGCAGAATTGCAGGTAGCTAAACATACATTGTTTTTGAAAAATATTCATGGCTTTAAACTGCATCACTCTAAAGACTCTTTTCAAGGCATTAAAAAAGTAGCAAAAATTATAAAATAAGTGCTTAATTTTTTTTTATTTCTGTCGTTATTGCTGCTATTCAAGAGGAGACTGGAAAAGAATGTGTCCACACATTCACACATGAACTGCCAAAAATCTACTTCAACTGTTCAAAGGCTGACTCATTAAAAAGTGTTACAATAGCCAGATACAGGAAAAATTGCTATTTTGATCACAACACAAAGTCTAAAATTGCCTTTCTTATTAGCATTATAATATATTTTAAATATATTTATTGCAATTACCTCACAAACATGGATTGTTTGTGAGGTAATTAGGTTTGTGTGTAATTGGGTGGATTGGGTAACATCCAAATCTATAATAATGAAAGTCTTCTACACTGATATAATAGATGGAATACTCTTCTTACACAACAGCAGCTCAAATACAAATCCATGATTTCTAAAAATACAGGTGATTCATACTTAAATTTCACTCTTCAAAAATGACAAATAGGTATTGGAAGATGAAATTAAGAAGAAGGCTGTCAAGATTAGCTATTTAAACCCAAATCTCTTGTAATTTTGTATCCCCTTTGCCATCCTCAAGTTCTCTTCAAGGTATTGTATGATTTAAAAATGGTATTTGACCCTTAGCTCTCATATCGACATCTGTTTCACTGAAAATGCAACTGGAGGAAGGATGTTATATTTAGTAATATAAAAAAAAAGACAACATTTCAAAATAATTAACTCATAGGACACTTGGGAGCAGATTCTGCTTTTGAGGAAATCTGGAAAGTAATAAAATGGAAATTTTTGAGATCTTGTTCAAACTTTTGGCTTTGAAGCTCACACTTAAAATTTTCTCTATAAATTGACTTTTGGGGAATATATACACAGACTCTTGAGAAATTTTCAAGCTCCTGGGTAATCTGGAAGCAATAGTGCTTAGATATAACGTACAAATTAGGCATATTAGCAGGCAAACAAGTAAAAATATTTCTTATGCACTAGTACAATTCAAGACCTTGTGTTTTTCAGCAGTTATTTAACACTTGTAGAGATCTTCTATCCCATTTACTCAGCTACTTAACGTTAGGCAGGAGCAAGCATCTATGCTGGATGTTTGCCGAGCCAGATCATCCAGTAAATTAAATCTGACACGGAGTCCCCGCCAGCACAGCACCTGCTCCTGCCAAGTGCAGCTCTTTATAAATGTGATGGGTTCAGCCTGGTGCCACCTGTGCAGTTTGGCAGTGCTGCTGATTGCTTCTTGCTCAAAGCTGCTCACCGGGAGCTCTTACTCACCCCTTGAGCACCCATCGTGCAGCAACAGTGTAGGATGGCAGACAAAGATTTACAAAGGCAGGGCTTGAGGCCAGCTTCCAAGAAGACACAAAATGCAGTGTCTGTAAGGCTCCGGAGAAGAGGGGACCAGAGGACAGAGAAGTTGAATCTCTGAGCAGCAGAGGTGCTGGCAGCCTCCGCCCCCATGGGCCTCTCATTGACAGCGGAGAGTAGCTGCATTGCCTGAACTGCTGAGCAGTTACTTTCCAGAGACCCATTCTGTGTGCTTGGCTCATTTTATATTTCTAATTCTTAAAAGTTCATTTTTGGTTACTGATTTTTGGCAGTTGAGTGGTTTCTTATGAATTCACCTTATTCTCAGCTAATAAAATTCTGTCTCCTTCCTCTTAATCTGTCAAGCCCCTCTCTTAGTGTTTCATGAAACTCCCTGGCCTGGGTTTGATCTTCATTCCCTGAAACACCAACTCTTTTCCTTCAAAAGATTGCTTGTGCAAGCAAATAATCTTATTTGCTGGACTTCCTCCTGAGACTCCTTATTGGGGAGCTCAGAACTTGAGACAGAAGTCCAGGTGGTCCTGAGAGTGCACACTTCTTGGTTATGCACATCATTAATGGAAAATTTTAGTAGAGTTTGATCCAATATTGGCTACTGGGGTACCCTGGTGGCTCCCAACTAGACTTTGTTACAGTGATCACCACTACTCAGAGCCCTGCTAACTAAAGTTCTCAATCAACAATTACAGCCTGATCATCCAGCTCATACTTACCAGCTTCTCCGTAAGGCTTTTGTGGCAGACAGAATAGAAAATTTTCCTTAAGTCTGGGCAGACAATACTCACTGCTCTCCCTTCTTGTGCCTCTTGTACAAGACACTTTGTCACAGAGGGTATCAAGTCAGGCAAGAATGACTTCTCACTAGTGAATCCCAGATGATACTCTTTGTGGCCTTGACCTTTGTGTGCCTGGAAATTGCTCCATCACCTTCCCAGGTACTGAGGTGATTGATATATTTATAACCTTGCTACATTTTTAATGTAGTTATACAACCTTTACATTCAGGTAAATGAATGTTTACATTTGAAACTGTAGTTAAAGGTTTTTTTTACATTTTTTTACTCATAAATCACTGCAAGCACTCAGGAAAATGCACTGTAAGAGGGACTATACTAGGAATCCCTGAAATCAGAGATTATTTAATGAAATGGAGAAACTTGCATCCTTGAAGGAAACAATATAAAACATTCCACTAGAGAGATATCAGTGCTCATTTTGGAATTTATAAAGACCACTTACGTTGAACTGTTTCTTTTAATACGAGTAGAAGCAGCATATGAGTCCATTTTGCTCAGTAATTTCCTAAATATTTACCCTATAAGAATAATTTTTGAAAATAGTGTTCTGTGTGAATCCAAACTATAATCCTTATCCTAGTTTTTTCTATGTTTCAGGTGTTTTACATTTTCTCTACAGGAACTGAGTCAACGTATCACATCCAGCCCTTAAAACATTCCAATATGAAAGATACAAGACCTATTCCTTAAACCATGTAATTAAATTCAGTATTTCTTGTCTCTCTGCCAGCAGTAATACCAATTTGCTTAAGTCATAAAATGGGAAAAATTCACTTAACAAGCAGCTATTTAAAATCGGGCTTATTTATATGAGACATAGTAAACACTTGACATCTTTCTTAAGTGTTTTCCTTTGCATTACCATAGCCCCAGTCAGACAGCTACTGTCCTCCCTATTGCTCAGCAGTTAACTATCTCTTACTGGGTGAGGAAATGCTTATGTAAAGCAGCAAGGACATATTCTCCCTTATAATTCTCTGTTCACTTTCATATCATTCCATTAAGTTTTCTTTCACAGTACCTACTCCCCCATCCATCTTTTCAAATTTTACTTTTTCCAGCCACACTTTTATTTAAGAGAAGCTGATTTTCCTCCTCTTTGCTTGCAAGGAATATGCAGGAGCAACTTTACCATTGGCACAGAAACACCCAAGTTTCTTATATACAAGCCCAGGTGTAACAAAAACATGCACATTTGATTTTTCATTTAAACTAGAACATGCTCAGACAAAAGTCTGGTGTAAAGTGCAACCACAGACACAGTGGCAGTCAGCTTATTGCAAGTGGTGTGTTTTGAATTCCATTTGCATACAATTGCAAGAAATAAATCTGCAGAAAGGCAAATGTTTCACAAATTGCTTATTTCTATTCTTCAGCTAAGAGAAAATAATTCCTATTATCAGACAGTGTGGCAATATTTTCTTCCTTCTTATGGCACGGTAAGAGACTGAAGACACTTTTCACTGGAAAGCAATAGTAACCTCAGTTATCAGTGGTGCACACAGAGCTTTAGAGCAAGATTACAATATTGATGAGAGGAACACTCATTTACTCATTAGCACTCATTAAGTAATTTATTGCACATTTATTATCTCTTATTCTCCTTTTCTTTTAAGAGGACAAAGAATCACATGTACCTAAGATTTAAGACTCTCAAGTCAATCTCATATACAAATGCAAATATTTTATAAACCATGCAACATGAACAAACTTGGAACATCTCTTGCTACTTAGCACAGCTGATTCCAACTTCCACAAACATTATTATCCCAGTAAGTGGAGAATGACTTTTATTCAAAGGAGAGATGCACATTTTTCTCCGTGGCATGAGAAATGGTAGTATTACAGTCTTCCTTGGCAAGGAGCATATTACTTCACTGTTAACACTCACTTTAAAGTAGAGTAGGTTGTTCTAGAACATTAAATATTTCTTGATGTTCTGCTGCTTGTATTAATTCACCACTCTTATGATTATTTTTCCTGAAGACCAGAGACTTTTATCACAAAATTTCTAATTATCTGTCCAGCAGAGCTTCCTCAAACACCAGCAGAAGACCATATGCTTAAGGGCAACTGTGCACTCCACAAAACAACATGTAGCTTTGTCATCTCCCCCTAGCAGATAGCCTCTGCTCATGATGGTAATAGCAGACATGCTACCCTGACCTAAATGGGGCTTGCACTAGAAAAACCTTATGTTTTATGCATCAGAGGTCTTCAACTCAGTTTCTACAATAATTCCTCCAGAGTCTTTGCATGCATTGGGATGTTGCTCTGCTGTAACAGGTTTATTCATAGTTCAAATAGACAAAATGCCTCAAAATATATTTTGAATGAAAAAAAAATCTTAATTTTGACTGGAATTGTAACCTAAGTCAGATTCAGCTGTCCCATGCAGACATTAGACAAGATGGTTTTGATCCCTCTGGGTTGTTCATTCAAAGTTAAAAGACAAAAATATATAAATTTACATGCTGACTTTTCCATCACACTAAGCCAAATTTTGAGTCACCAACTGCTGTTTGTATCCTAAAGCTACCCAATGCTGGAGCACTGGTTTATCAGGAAAGCAGTGGAATCAGACTCATCATGGGTGGTGTTGTCTGCAGATTCCTGAGCCATCTGACAAACCAACACCATTGCTCCCTTTCACCTTGCTATTTGCTCCCATAGCCTTACAGATGGGCTTTTTTTTTTGTATTTAACTGAGATTACAGAAAAGAATGTTCTCAGTTACTCATTAAGAAAGAAATTAGATGAAGAGGATTAAATTTCTAGAGAAATACCTGATAACCTGACAAGCATGAGTTCGCACAGTAAACAGAAGAAGGAAAACTACAGTATTATTATTTGATAAATGGATACACTAGGCAAGCAAGAATTGCAAATAATTATTAGCAGCAAATATTTCATTGCTGGATGGTTACTACAGAAAATATAAAAATCAATTCATACTAATATTTGAACTTTGCAAAGTGAAACCACTTTAGAAATTTGATTCAACTGCCCATAAATTTATATTTGTTCAGTGAGGAATGAAGACACATACATCAATACTGCACTCAGAGCTGGAATGGAAATGGAAAAAACATCTCTTTCACTTAGTGAACAGATTGGAGGCAGCTTTTAATTTATGCCCTCAATTCCTAATAGAATAGGCAAATTAATAATTTCATTAAAATACTACACACAACCATTATGTTCCATTATGAAACAAATAGAAGGTCTTGAAGTTCTTCTACCAGTCACCATTATTCAAGACTTCTATCACCTTAAACCTGCCTGCCCAGCCATTTTTTTCCCATAGAGATGCTTGAATTTTCCCATGTAGAGTTTTAGTAGAAGCACACATATACATATGTCACCAGCAGCAGCTTGATTCTATAGACACTTGAGATGACAGCTGAAACAGGATCAACCACAACAACACCTAAGAAAGCCAATTAAAAAAATAAAGAATGCAAGTACTCCTCATGTGTACTGCATTTGGATGAAAGAAATAACAAATAATCTCTCTCATTTCTAGATGAGGCAGTATGGAGAAATAATCAGGAAACTAGAATATAAATAACAACCTTAAAAGGAAATATCTACATGGGCAGAACCCAGGGCAGTCTTTTTATCACACTATCTCTGGCCAGGGGTTATGTACAAATCACAAACCAGACAGGACTGCTAGGAATGCATCTTGAGCTGTTTTATTTTCCAGCATCAGCCTCATTACATGGTTATGACAATGGGAAGATGCCATCAGCTCATATCCCAGGCAGCAGGCCAAGAACTTAATGTTACGACTTGCTTTAAAAGTTTTTTGACCAATCACACAAAACAAAAACATATTGACAGTAGTTCCATTCAGCCACCATAAGCACACATACCTTCAGTTAAAAAAATGCTTGCGTATTTCAAATAAAATACCTGCTTGTAAGCCTTAAAGCACAATGCACAGAGCTCCATTATTAAGTTCAGAACTTCCTAATATCTTGCTAGATATAATTTTCAGCAGCTTAGGGAGTTATTCTAGACAAGCATTAATACACAGACCATTGTTCTATTTGTCCTTACTTTTCTACTTCTTCTACATAATTTTTCTGCTGACCAATCTTATGACTACTGCTTAGCTCTAATTATGGTTCTGCTGTCTCTGAGGCCTGTCTTTTGCAGTTTTCCCACAACCCTCTGATTTTATGGATTTCCACACACACCTCTTCAAATCCTCAGTTTTCCTCCATCCTCATAGTGGTGGTTTAATTGACAACAGTTAGTTAAACTGGTGAGGGGGTGGGAGAGCTATTTTTCATTGAATACTAGTTCAAGAGGCTAAGGCTAAATCTGCTTCCATAAAAGTGTGGCAAAATTGGAGCAGGTTTGTGGAATAAAGTGTAATGATACTGGTGATACTTAGTGCACAACACATATATATTCAGAGACTAGATTATCTTCAGTCTGATCCCATGAATTAATTATCTATCAGCTTCTGCAATACATTTTTCTGTTCAGATACATCTTGAAAAAGATCTTTTAACAGGTCTAGCTTTAGTAGATGCTGTTAAAAGATCTACTTTTCACTCTTCATGACTACTTGAAGCTACCAAAGAGAGTTAAGTGGAAAAGGGGAAAGAAGAAAATGAGGAGAAAGAAGCGGAAAAATAGCACATCACTAAATAAGTGAGATAGAATAATAAAATGCTTTTGGTTGAAAGCTGCCTCTGGAGGTTATCTGGTCTTACTCTCTACTCAAAGCAGGATCTATTTCAAAATGAGATCAAAATTCTGAGTTAGATCATACTTGTAGGCTAAAGAGCAAAACAACACTGCCTGACACGGCTGTGCTATAGGCTGTTATGGAGACATCCAGCTCTTTTCATAACAACCAGGCGCACTGCAAACAGAGGGAAAAAAAAGATGGTAGTTTTATTTAAAAAACAAACAAACAAAACAGAACAACAAACCAATAAACCAACAAAAAAAAAAAAAAAGAAAACCAACCCCCAAAAAAACCCCAAAAATCTCTACATGAGGTAGAGATACCATAAGTACATTTAGAAATTCTAACAAGTATCAAATTTCTTTTATTAGCTATGACATAAATTTGTCTATAGCAATTTCTGATCTCATCACTGTATTTGAGAGTGCCATTTGCAACATTTTCAGCATAACTTAAATTGACCTGTTGAGTTTTGACCATTTGGGGGTTTTCTTTCACTTTCTTTTTATAATGACTTTACAATTTGCTATCCTACATTCCAGAGTATCAAACATACTTTGAGAATGTCTTTTGTTGGGAAAACTAAAAAGAGAGCTCCAAGTGACAAAAAAAGAACACTAGAAAAGGGTGATACTGACAATATTACAGTTATAGCTATGATGGCATTGAAAAAATTACAAGATCAGTAGTTAAGAGACAATAATTTTATCAAGCTATATTAGCTTGATAATCTGAATGTCTATCAGACCATAATGTTTATACTTTTATGAAAACAATATCACATGATATGTATTGAAAAACGTCAGGATATTACAAGTGGATTTACTATAGGTAGACCTGTTAAAATATTTCTTATTTTCTCAGGTGAGTGAAAAAGAAAATACTGAATATATCTGTAAGGTTACTTTTAAAGAAGACAGCTCAAGGAAAATATTTTCACTACCCAGACTGCATCTTAGATCAAAACTAAGACCAAAAGAGAGAGATAGGGACAGGAGGAGAAATAAATATTTTTGGGTGTGGCAAACACACACCCACACACATACTAGGACACAGGTAAAAAATTAGTTCTGTTAACAGATGTAAACAGTAAGTATATCAAATATGATGGCCCAATTATAACACTAGAAATGACAGAACTACACACGGCCACGTGCTTTTTACTTTTATCAGTAACAGATTCTGAGGAAGGTTCTGAATTAGTATTTTTTTCTACAGATGAAAAATGAAGAAAATCTGGAGAAAAGAACATCAAATAATTTTCACTGGGATCTAGATAATTGTCATATTTTAAAAAATCTTTGTATTGCTCAACTGAAATAAATTTGTTGTTTGAAACAGCCTTGGAATTTTGAGTGAGGTGTAAAAAGTCAGAATCTACATAGTAGTTATCTTTATCCATATATTAGAAAATACAAACACATTTTTTACAAAGGAGAACATAAATATCAATAGCCACAGAAAGAAAAAATGTGTGTTCTCAACCATCTCACAAACCTTTTCTGTTTCCTGATTAAAGCAAGTATTCACTTTTAGTGTAAATCACCAAGATGCTAATAAAAAAATCTTCGTGACATCTACCTCATTCAGATTTTGATGTTATGTCTTCAGAATCTGGAATTAATATTAACTTTTTTGCCTGGTGATTACTTCTGCATGGTTTCCTGAAGTGATTGTGCAGTGTCAGTGTAATTGTATTAGTCTAACACAAAAGGTGTTACTCTTAAGCCCATGATGCTCCAGCACCATCTGCCTATGGCAGTATCTGGGTCTTTTTAGCATTACTGCATGGACTACATGAACAACTGAGCTGAACAAAAGTAGATAATGTGTTTAGTTCACCCACCCCTGTACTAAAGATTGTAAGCTTGATATAAGACACTGAGAGGTGCTCAACGTCATAAGAGATGCTCTGGGCAAAACGGTTACATAAATATCTGTGATTTATGGCATGCTGAACACATCACTGATAGCTATGAACTCTGATTTTCACATGTTAGCTTTCTGTCTGTCTGTATCATTCTCTGGATTGTTTCTTCAAGCTATTTCCCAATTTCTTTCTTTGAGTCTTCCATGTGTAAAGAATATAAGTGCACAACACTGTAGGACCATCCATTTTCTAAGTGTCATCTCTGAAAAACTACTTTTTTATTTAAGGTACACTTCAGGCTGACTATAACTATATAAATCATAGTTTAGCAAAAAAGAACTTCCCTAGTAGACAAACATATTTGAAATGTATCAGTTCATTGCAATGGTTTAGAGTGGGAAAAAAAATCAATAAAAAGAAAAAGGAAAATAAAGGCAAAAAAAAGGAGAAAAGAAAATGAAAAGTAAACTTGAAATAATGCAGCTTAATGAATAGCATCAACTTTTTCTCTGTTCACTCAATACTTCTCTTATTCTTCAACTCATGTGGTTCTTTATGAAGTCTTATATCTGACCAGTAGGGGAAAAATTATATACAAAAACCAAATAAATTTTTGTGATAAATACTGTATATTTATTATGTTTTACTATATGATTATTTCTTGATCTGAAGCTTCCCATCTGAAATTAGATTTACCAAAGGGGGAGTAAAATAGAGCAAAAGCTGTAAAGTGTAGCTCTGCAGAGAATGTCTTCTCTATTAAAGATCAACTTCTCTCTCCATGTGATGAAACTCACACCACCATTCCCTACACAGTGGGGTAGAAAGAGATGAAGACAGGAGGATTTATTTCTTCTCATTTAAAAAGTCTGTATAACACCTCTTAATCAAAATAAATGGTGACAAGCCTAACAGTAAACACAGTAATACAAGATTCACAGGAACAGTGACTTTAAGAAATAACAGGCTTAAAGGTGTTTTCTCCCTCTCCTTTTAGCCTGTTTAGAATTATTTTTATTTAAGAGTAACCACTAATTATTATGATTTTTTAGGTTAAAGGAAAAATTTATGTATGTATATGTGTGTTAAGGTAATATGTACTGGCCAGTGAATGCCTGATGAGAGCCTTTGGACTTTGCAGATGTTATGTCTTGAAACACAATTATGTGGCTAAAGCAGTATGGTATAGAAGAAATATGTTTAAGTATACAGAGGAGTTTCACAAACACTAACATACAAATTATCAGTAGATACTGACAATGCCTTGTATCTAATTTTAGTGCAATTTTGAGGATTTTTGGAAATCCTTGGAGGGATCTTCTGGTTAAAAGAGTTCTCTATACATCTGATGTGCTTTGAATATCTCACAAACCATTTTAAAATGTCAAAAGACTCTGTCAAGAGGAGAAGGCAGTTAAGAAAGGACATTTCAATTGAGATGTCTTAAAATATTTTAAATGTAAGGCATAGCTGAGATTTGTCACGGTACACAATGTGTTATTACACAGATGTTTACAGCACAGCCCTGTTACATGGTGCGTGCTGTGCCATCTAGAGACAGAATGCCAGCAAAGCACTCCTACCTTTTCTAATCCCTGAGCAAGGCCAGGTCCAATGACAGATCTTTTAGCTGATGCTTTGTCTTTTGTCTCTGGCCTTGATGGATGTTGCTCTGCTTGGGCCAGCTGAAACATAAAGGAAAGGACAGGATGACAACAGCTCGCTCAGTGGCAAATCTCAACACATCAGCGTGGCGCTGTCCCGCTCCTCACCAGCGTTTTGCCTACATGGCGCTGCTCAGAGTAATGAAGATGCAGGAAATAAGAGATGTCGGTGCTCTCCATAGGCCCATTGAATAGATGTGTGGATAGAAACCCCAGCAGATGGAGAAGATTAAAGCAGAGTGATGAATGCCTTAGGATGGAAAAGATATACCTTGGGAGAGGATATTGATCACTGAGAAAGATCTGCAATGGTAGAATGAGATAGGATAGGATGTGAAATAGAAAAAAATATAGCAGGAGTTAAGGGTGAAAAATACAATTTCATGTAAGTGTAATGAGAAAGAGAAGGGAAGATTTAACACTTTGAAGAATAATTAGAATACAGAGATTGTATCAGAAAAAAAAGACACCACAAATTCTGTTCTGGTTTTGTTAAGGTATGTTGGTGGAGCATGTGCAAGGAAACTCCATTAGCAGTCCTTTCCTCAGACTATCTTCTGGTTTTGTTGGTATATTCTACTAGTTTGCAGCACTTAGTACTTCATGAAACATTGGAGTTGTTAGTCTCTTTTAAGCTGAACATTATTGTGGGTGATTACATATAGCAATATATATGTATGTATACATAAGATATGTAAGTCACAACAACAGAAAAAAATCAAGTTGCTCGCAAACAAATGTAATTTCTGGATTTTTGTCATACTTTTTACATTAGGCTTGGCAAATATAGCAACTGCAATATTGGAAATATCTCTGGCATGTACAAGCAATGACATTTCTCAAAGATGAGAGATAAAGGAGATTTCATACCCTAATCTTCTCATGTCAAGCTGCTCAGAAAAGAAGAATCCATACAAAAATATAATTTGACAGATAAAGTGTTCCTACCATGTTCCTGAGGAGAGGAAATATTGTTTCTTCTATGGCTAAATTTTCCTATCAGAAATAAGAAAGATGCGCAATATATATGTGAAACTAAAGACTAATGGACTTTTATCACAGAACTGATCCCAGTACAGAAGTAAAGGTAGTTTAAACCTTTCAAGAGGTCACTCTGTGAAACAAACACCAGTATAACAGGACTTTCACAGGCTCTTACGAGAAAAAGTAAGCCAGAGACACCGACATGATTTTAAAACAGTGGGACAGAGTGCACAATCCTCTCTTAGATGTTATTAGGCTTGCACAGGTTCCAAATACACAGAAAAACTCTTTGTAGCTCAGTCTTCAACTATGCAGCTTTTTACCAATTATACATTGGTTACTGGACTAAAACAGATAGATCTGGTTTGGTGTTCGAGTTTAGGTTTGGTTTTGTTTTTTCTTTTGTTTTGGGTTGGGGTATTTTTTGGTTTTTTGGTATTGTTTTGTTTTGTTTGAGGTTTTTGTTGTGTTGTTGGTTTTTTTTATCATTTTGTTTCTTTTTGGTTTTATTTGGTCTGGTTTTTAATGAACTCTTCTAATGTGGGGGAGATGATACCAGCAGAGGAAAGCATACTTCAAAATATTGGAAACTGATTTTCAAAATAACCACAGTGAAGCACTTGTCTTCTTTACTAATATCTTTGTTGACGGTCAATAGACCAAAGGTTAGTTACAATTGATTCTGTACATATTGCAGGGAAAATATATGGATGTCCCAAAAAGTAATAAGCTGGTTACTTCCATGCACATGGGCTGATTTTGTTCACACAAGTTACTTTGTTTTCTCTGTCAAGAAATCCTGAATGTCCAAATATATCCAGAGGAAAAATTAGAAATAAAGAAAGGACTTGAAAAAGAAAGACAATTGTATTTTCTTTGATGAAAAAACTTTCCTTCTGAGATGTGAATAATTATCTTCCTGATTTTAGAGCTCTGCCATATGGGGTCCTTTCTCCTGACATGATTCTGATGTACACAACCAGCCAGGGATGTTTCCTGTAGTACCAGTACACAGCCATTTCCTAAATTTTTAATGAACAGGTACAGAAAGACAAACAAAGAAAGGTAGAAAATTAGTATTCAGACACTAAGTCCTATTGCACATTAAGTTTTGATTCAATTAACTTCATAACAAAAATATTAATTTCAACCTTAAAATTGATCAGTGAACAGTTTACTGTGTCCTGCGATTTAACAATGAATATGAAGCTATACTCTATTTTTATCCTTTGTATTTAGATGAGGGCAAAATCAAGGATTTGCAGAAGAGATTGAAATTTTAAATCCATTTTTATCTCTTTTTGGGTGGTTATCATTCCTTCCCTTTAAAAATGAAGCTTCATTTTTGCATACCCTCTATCCTTTTACATTTGCATATGCATCATATTTCAATTTCTGAATAATAATTTTCCAGAAACTCTTTTATTTTGGAAGCCTTACACATTTGTAATGCTGTAGAAGACTGTTAGGAAGCATACATAAACTAATTGACAGGGAGATCTTCAGAGCAATACATTTCAAAATAATAAGATTAGGTAGAATTAGATTAGAGAAGAATTCTTGCTGTTAATGTAAAAAAAGAATTGTTATCCTCTTCCTTAGAGAGTCAGCTTATTTTTGGCAAAATAATTTTATAGAGCTCAGTCAAATATTTTAGTGGCTTTCCTAATCTTTTCTACTAAATTTATGCTCAGCTTACTTTTAAAGTATTGTGAGAATTAGAAACCCCACCAAAAAAAAAAAGTAGGGTTAGAAATATTTTTTAAAAGCAAGCATACATGACTGAGATAAAATGACCATGCAAAAGAATATTAAATTATACTTTGTTTTCTACCAAGGATGTAGGACACCGTTAATATTTTTGAAAGTAATATCTCTGTTCATTTTCATTCAGACCAGCAGAAAAAATATATCGCATGCTTTAAATTCAGTGTCTCATACCTGATTGAATAAACTTGTTGTAGAAAAATCCATACACATAAGAATTTTTTCTGTGGGTACAGAACTGTTGTAAATAAGGATGTGCATAAGTATCAAGTTCATGTAGTTTCATAGAGAGCTTATAAACATCCTTAAAAAATCCATAATAGATTTTTGGTTGTTTTGTTTCTCATGACCTCAATTTAAATAGAACTTTTATTTTCTGAGATGAAGCTAATATAAGCTTAATAACAAGAAAACCAACAAAAGCTCTGCAAGGATTGTATGGGGTCAGGAAGTAGAAGCTCAGACCTCAATCTATGTCATGAGAATCATCAAGTGAGCCGTAATATACAAGAGACTGCACAAATAACTGCAACTTTCCAGGTACTTCAAACTTGTCTGGTAAATGCAACTCAAAATCACTCCTGAATTTCCAGACTTCTACATCACTTGCTCTGCACTACATTTGCTCAATTGCCACACATCAGGGATTTCAATATGTACTGCCCATTTCTGGGTAAGAAATTAGCCTGTGATTCCATTTTCACTCTATTTTAGACATTTTGAAAAGGGAAAAGAATATAAACAAAAATTATATTCATATATCTTAAGGAAGCTGTCTTATCAAATAGTCAAGAGACAATCCAAGGATAAGTAATATAGTTTGGCCTTAAAGATAGAGAATGATCTCTCATCCTGTTTTGTGTAGGTTTGTCAACAGAGCTTGAGGTGGCAGAGGGCTAAAAGCAGTATTGGTGTACTTACTGCTGCGAATCAATGCAGTCTAAGTGGGACAATAAAATAACAGAAACTCATTGAGAAATCCTATATACTCAGAATTTTCTTCTCTGCTTACTTATGCCTCTTTTTGTTTCTACCAGCTGTCTCTCCATCAAAATAATCCCGTTTCACAGAATAACATCATACAGCTTGCATACATCACTAAATATTGCGCAGTATATATTACTATATACTGCAGTCACAGAAAGAAGAAAAACGTGAGTCACCATTAATACTGCAGATAAAGGAATACCCAATACTGCCAGCTGTCATTTTCAAAGCATGGATAAGGTCTCAGATAGCTGCAGGTAGAATTTGATAAAGATAGTAATTTTATTTTGATATAGGAGAATTGGTTTTGATTCTCAATCTTATATATGCTGCCATTAATTTTGAAATTATCAAAATTTTCTGTTAAGATTTGCAAAATTATAATGCATTAAAACCTTTTTGCACTGATACTTTAAAAGCTTGCTCAAAATTGATATTCAGGACACCTATTTGCCCTGCTTAAAACAAATACATTTCACTATTTTCTTTCTCCAGAATGAGGACTTAGAGGTCGCCACATAGATAGGGAAGAAAATCTTTCAATATGAATGAGACTTTCTACATGTATTTCTTCAAATACATGTATTTGAAGGCAAACTTTTTCTCTGATAGTAAATATTTCTGTAGTACAAAAACAAAATGGATAACATATTCAAAGAGCAAAAAGGTTAGGTGAAGAAAAAGAGCAAAAGCTGTAATGGTATTCCAGATTCTGCTGTAGTACAGGAATTTATAATTTTTGTACCTGACCTCACTGACAAGAACCCAGACTTAAAAGTCTGAAAATTGGGAAGAGCCAAAAAACTTATTGACAGTTTTCACTTTTTATTCTTAAAACAAGTATGAAATCACATCTAGATAAAATGATCAGCAAGAGATTCTCTTCTTGCATTGACCTGTTGCAGGATATGGCACCCACTGATGGCAGGAAAAGCAGTCAGATCTTGGAACACACTGCAATAATATTCTAGCTTAAAGTGGTATGGCCACAAATCAAAAAAAAAAATCAAAGTTTTTAGTCAATCTTTCTATATCTCACAATAGTGTGTAAAACAAATTATAAGTACTCAAACAATTTTAAATGTCATTGAACTTTTTTCCTAAAACTTCATGACAACAAAGTCTACAAACCATTTTTCATTAAAAAATTTGTCTAATGGAAAGCTCTTTCTGAGACATGGTCATCCTCTAAATTGTAAAAAAGTTAGTAATGCATGATTTATTTGTTACAGCATAATATCTTTCTTCCACCATTCTTTCTTATGAAGGACTTAATGATTTTATTTTATGATTTCTACAGATAATGATTTCTACAGATAAAGAAAGGCTAAATATGCCCCTTGGGAAAAAAAGAGAAAGATAAACCTATATAAGCACAAAATAAAAATTACCTTTCACAGTTCTTTATACTCTCTATATTGGTTGTGAAATCTAATTTATGACAATGGAGCCAACATATATTACTAACTGAATATTATTTTAGGTCTAGTTATAACTACCCTCCCTCAACCTCCCAGTCATTTCAGAAGATAAAAATACTGCTATGTTTATCACAAAACACAAATGAAAGCTTTATTCAACAGTAATTTTTTCTCTATCTTGGATACTTCCGCATATATTATAATTGTACTCAAAGCAGGAATATTTTACAAGTCTTACACTTTCACATCCTCTGATTGCCTTAGTTTTCCCACAGAAACAAAGACTAGATGATCAGTAATGTCTGGAGAAACTTGATGCCCATAGCTATTAGGTTTTGAAAACTCTGAACCAAATTCTACTCCATTCTCTACTATAATGCCATTTACCAAGTATCACACATGAAGATATTTACTTGTCATGCCCATAAACCTGCCAGGGGAGAAAATCACAGCACCAAACCAAGCAATGAATTGACAAATGAGAGAAAGGGGGAGGGAGGGAGGGAGGGAAGGAAGGAAGGAAGGAAGGAAGGAAGGAAGGAAGGAAGGAAGGAAGGAAGGAAGGAGCGAGCACAGCTCTGATATACAATATTAGAATGAAAAAAAAAAAGATAGAAAAAAGTAAAAACACTGAGTACAGGAAGAGGTGTAAAATCCAACTATATAAGAACAGTTTGCAATGAATACCTCATACCCCCCTAAGCTTTTTGGGTCTTCTGGTTTGGTTGGTTGGTTGGTTCATCAGTTGGTTGGGGTTTTTTTTTTTTGGTTTGTTTGTGGGTTTGTGGCTTTTTTTGGGATGATACAATCATGTTTTTCCTGCATAATACTAGCTCCAGAGGAACAACATCCTAATACAACAGTCACGTGTTTTCATATTAGACAGTGAATATGACATTTCTTCTTTATCTACCATCAAATATTTTCCTTAATGAATGTGTTTTAAAGACCAGATGTGAGCAGAAAAAAAGGATTATTTCCATTTGCAAGAATGCCAGATCATTCAGTTAGTATGATATCTCCACCTCTCATTTTATTCCCCAACATGTTGAAAATATTCCCAGCCTTTTAGAGTTAGTTACAAAGGTACATTTGGCTAATTCACCACCTTTGATAGCAAAATTTTTAATCTGCTTCTGTAACCCAAGAGAATCTTCTTATAAAGAGAGTAAAGTATTGAAATTTTATTCTTCATGCTCAAGAGGACAATATTTTGCCCTGATGGCCAATTGAAAGCTAAATTTTACTGCATTACACTGGACACTAATTAAATCAGTTGGGACACTTTTCCAGCAATGCAACAGTCACCATAAAAAATCCTCCATACTTAAAAAAAAATAAAAATGGAAGGAGCACAGAGAAATGGAACAAAATAAAAAAAAAGAAAGATACCTACTTAATATCATCAGAAATGAAGTGGGAGATCATAACAGAATTAGATTAAAAATAAAGAGGATTATAATTTAATTAAATTGGTTTGTGGTAGAGTTAGTTAATCAGATTTTTTTGTTTGTTTGTTTCTTTGGGTTTTTTAATATCCTATTTTGAGATAAGAGAGTTTTTCAGCAGGAACAGAAGTTGTTTACAGAGATAATGCAGAATTGTATCTTTGCAGTCAACAACAGTTACTATACTTGCAGCAGCATTAATTAACATCCTTAGTACTGAAGTAAATTCCTCTAATAAACACACTTTGATGTAAACTGACAATATCGTCCCAAATAAAGCCAAATTTTTGTATCATGAGACTGTGTAAATAAATTATACTGCTTTAATTAAGATCCGTATTAAGATCTACATCTGATGCTTACCCAGAGTAAAAAATATGTTACAGTCCATGCTAGCATATCTAGTATCATTTTCCTTTGTGTGTATGTGAATTTCATTTGTTTTTCTGACCGACAACAACAGCTGGTGTGAGGGAAAAAACCCCAAAAACCAAAAACCTACCTTAATATCTTTTCTATTGCTCTTTCTTTTCTTTAACCAGCCCTGAATTTCTTGTGTCATGCTGATAATGATTTGGTGAAACTTCTTGTTTCTAGGATTACATTTGCCCTACGTAATTATTCCAGGACAAGTGTCCATGGATGGAGTAAGCCATGCTAAAACTATGTGGTCATAGTCCCCCTGAAGCTCTGACAGTACCAGAAAGGAATATTCATTTCCATCAGACCAACTGGTGGAACACCCAGCTGATCTCATGAGATGGCTACACAAGTCCAAGACCTGACACAGTTCACTATGTGTGAACTCATGCTTGAAAGGGAGAGGAGAGTAAAAAAGAGAGGGATTGGCATGAGGAAGAAAAGGAGAGGGAGAATGGAGTCAAAACAAAAGGGTAAGCAAGGCTTTAAAGTAGTAATTCACAACATATTGACATATGACAATTATGAAAAAGCAGAACAAGTTTCAAGGCTTCCAAGCATTACGTTCTGGAAAGAGTTTTGGGTTTTCAGGCTTTTTACTCTCTGGATACTAGGAAAAGACTTTGGCAAAATGGTGTGCTGATGAATTCAGTACTTGAAAAACTTAATAAATTTAATTTTAAATTATTTGGGTTTTTTTTCACTAAACACAAGCTATTGCACACCATTTATCACCAAGTTGCATTGTTATGTTTTTTCAAGGAAAGAAACAGACAAAATGCCCACAGGCTTACAGAATTCTTTTACAAGGAACTGAAGAACCCACTTACTTGAATTTCAAACAGAACTGTACATTTCTATTCTAGTTCTATGACCAGTTTTAAAGGATACATCACCAATATTGAGTATTGCATAACTCTTTTTCTTGTTGTTGTTGTTACAATTTTTGATGGCATGTTGCTTTATAGGGCTAGTATGACAAATATACCTTTGAAAACCTTAAAACAAAACATTTTAATATTTTCAAATTAATCTAAATCACTTTTAAAGAAAGAAAGAAAAATTGTCCTTAAATAAAGAAAATATATTCCTTTTTTGTCACACACATACTATTACCTTTAAAAAATATGAAAAATACTCCCTTCATTTACATCCTTATTCAAACAGTAGGCACTAAAAATTCAAATGAGCACTAATTAAAGCTATTATCTTAAAGCTTCAGTAGAACAGCTCTCATCTATATTAAAGAAGTTTCTAGTTCAAAGGAGAACTCTTTGCAGTGAAAGTAATGCGTAATTTTTTTTCTCTTGTCAGAAATCAATCATGGTTTTGTCATCATTAAGGAGAAGAGTTGGCCTTTCTTAAGAGAAAGGAAAAAAGTGCCTGGTCATGAAATACCCCTACTTAATTACAATACTCCTACTGACAGGGTCCTATTCACAATTATAAAAAAAAAATCCTCATATTTTAATTTATGTCAGTAGGCAACAGAGGGAAAATAAGACTTTAAAAGGAAATTTTACAGTGCAGAATTATAGATATGAATTCCCACACATATGAGGAATTGTTGTGATGAATATGACAGAGGAAGAAACGTGATAACGTAGGTGAAATTTATCACTGTATAAAAAATCCCACAGAAATAATCTTCCAAACTGTGGTTGACAATGGGTGTCCTATAATTCATGTGTTAAGTTCAAGAGGTCATGCACACAAATTTGCCTAAAAATGCTGATTTCCTAGAATCCAAATACCTAGTGTTAGTAGGTACTTTAGGAGCTCATAAAATCATAAAATAATCTAGGCTGATCAGGTAACTTTGGGGGGCCTCTGCAGCTCTAACCTCCTGCCCACAAGAAAGAGCCTCGCTCTGTGCTCCTGATCACCATTTCTTGTCTATATAGACACAGAAAAAAGTGACTGTGAGGACCTGTGTTGTTCTTGCTCAATTTTACAATGTCTCTGTTGGCCCATTTCTCCAGGCTGGAGAATGCCCAGGACATTCTATACAGCAGCCCTGACTCCGAGCTTGTCAACTGCTGCCTCTTATTCGTTGTCATCCTTAGACTTGGAAAATGTACCAGGTTACCTTCTGCTTCCTCCTATAGGTCACTGATAGAGAAAAGAAACAGGTCAACACCAAGGAGAAACTCCAGAGATCCTCCAGATTTTACTGACCTCCAGGCAAAGCACCAGGCACTAACTTCTGTTCACTAACCTGATGGTCCAACCACGTTTTCATTCATTCTGATTTACTGCTCTCCAGACTGTTATTTCCCAGCACAGACCATTGTGGGACACCATGGCAAAGCATTTTAAATTCAAAGTAAACAACTTTTAATATCTAATTATTACATATAGGGTTTTTTTCCTCTTATCTCACATCAGAGGAATGAAACATTAGACAAAACTTATTAGCTGTTGTTGTACACAGACAGAACATCATAGAGAAAGCAGCTCTTCCAACAGAATATTGTTTCTGAAGTATTAGCACGATATGTTGGGTTTTTACTAGCTAAAGCAGATATCAGCTTCTTTTCTTCCTTTATTTTTATTAGTTTAGGCAGATTGCATTGAAGCCACCACCCACCTAAGTTTTTCCAAGCTTTCTGAAAGGAAAAGGCTTTTTTTTCAGGTGATGTTCTGAGCGGCAGTATGAAAGCCTGATAAAATTAAATTATGCGCTGAAGAGTATTGAAAAAAATTATCTCTCTAGGTTTTATTTTCTTTAGACAAACAGGAATCCACTAAGAAAAACTGGGTTTGGATATAACACCTAATAATTTTACCAATGTGTTATTTAATCATATTTATCCCACAAATTCTTTTTCTTGCCTCTCCCATTATCTTAATTAGTCAAATGGAAACAGAACAAAGTGTAGCTTCAGATGAAGACTTTCATGAAACCAAAGAAACCTTAGCTGTAAAGACTAAGGATCTTCTTTTGCCCACTAAAGAGCAAACTGGTTTCCTTTTTTGTCAAGTAGATGATCATGAAACTCCAGCTGTAACATATATCCACGACTCCAATAAGAAAATTATCTGTTCCAAGCTGTAATTCAAGATCCGAAACATCTGGCTGTGGGGTAGCTGGGGTAATGAATTTAGTCTTAGGTTTAGTCTTAGGTTTCACTTAGACACAGAAAATTAGATTACTATCCAAATACCCATGGTATCTTACTCTAGAAAAGAATTCTGCTTCCATTTTTCAGTATCATAAATAGAGTCAATGAAAGAAAAAAGGGCACAGAACATACTCGGCAAGTAAGTAGAGCTGTTTGGATATAAGCAGACAATTTCTGCTCATGTTTCATACCATGCTTTTGCACACATCAGGCAAAGGCATCCACAAGAGAAGAGATGGACAGAAAAATGCACCTCAGGCTCACACAGAACATGGGAACAGACAAAGATGTGCATTGACTACAAAGCAGGAAGACTTCACAGCAAGCTGGGAGGTGTCTGTTCCTTCTATCTACTTTGTCTGCCCTTTGAACAGGACAAAAAGGCAGTCTAAATTCAATTGAGAGGAGATAACAGTCTAAATAAAGGAAATGATGATTTTATCTGTGACTTCTGAGGGAGTATATCATTATCTCTCTTTCTGTCTATAATCTCTAAAGCTCTTTTTAACTTCTGATATTCTGTTTTTTGGTGTCTGTTTCTTTGGAGTTTTGGGTTTTTTTGATTGGCTGACTGTTTTCTGGGGGATGTTGTTTCTTGGGGGATGTATTTTGTTCTGTTTTCTTTAACTACATTTGTGATTTAATCTTATCCAAGTCTCTCTTGTTACCTCAGCAAGATAAGGACTTTTTTCATTGCAAATACTTTCTTGAACTTCACACAAAAAATTAATTGTAGATTCTTTAGATATCAGTGATTAAATTGTCAGTCAACATTTTCACTGTGGCAGTTTTTCTGACATTCTTCAAAAGCTGTAATTAATTCTAGCTTTACCAGGCTAAGAGATCTTTTTCATCTTCTCAGCCAGTGTTATCTTCCATTTTTGTAGCCCACAATACAGATGCTGAATAGTCTTCCACAGCACTTTTGCACCCATTAGTCTTGTAGCCTACAATGCAACTACTGTGTAAGGCATGAAAGCATAAAGTTTCTTTGTTTTGTAAATGAAGTACAAGTCTGTAAAGGTTACAGTTTTTAATGACTATGGTCAAAAACCCTGGGCATAGCCTGATTTCAGAAACATTTCATAAATGTGGAGTCATTTTACAAACATAATTCTAGACTTATCCCATGGCAAAAAAAGAAAATATAAACCAGAGTGACCTGTACTCCCATAATCAATATATCACTGACAACATTTCAAATCAATTTTACATTTATATTTATATTTATATTTATATTTATATTTATATTTACGCAAAATTGTTGCAAAGAATACAGTATTTCAGATTAATATCTATTCTGACTAGATTCACTGAGCAAACCAAATCTTGCGGTCCAAAGGAAGAGCTGTTTAACAATTACTAACCCATTGCTATAAAAGCTTGCTGTAAATGAAAATTTATACATAAAATAATTTTACTAATTACAAAAAAACATCTACAAGGGCATGTGGAAGAATGATAGCTGGTCTTTTAAGGGCATCTGGTCAAAGGAGCCATAAACAAGAACTTAGGCAAATCTTAGTGTTAATTGATAAGGGAAGTTATGATAAGAATAAACCCAGTCAATCATACTAATTGGTGTGGAGGTGAGAAGGTTTTGTTTTTCTTCAGTATGATTGTCTGATTAATGACCTTGCAAAATTGGGATGGTTAGGGAGAGAGACAAACAGAGATACAAAACCTGAACAATTAGCCTAATGAAGACAGTAAGCAGAAATGTACCTGTTCAAGCACACTACTTGATGGGCTACCAGGAAACTGCAGTCAACCTTTTCAACTGGTGAGGAGTCAAGAGGATAATGCAGGTGGGGAGGGCAAGGGGACTATTCCAACTGATGAATCAATGTGCAAGTGAAAGGAATCTGGGAGGGGGATAGACAGAAAAGGGTATTAAAGAGGTCAGCTTCACTTGTCTGTGCCTGTCACCTGTCTGTTCCATAATCTCATTCATTCTTCCCTCAACTCTCTCAATCTCAGTCTCTATCCCACGTGTATGTGTGCCCTGCATGCACACCCACCCTGAGCATCAGGGGGGTGCAGGCATCCCTGGCCTATGGTGTCAGCTACTGCAGCAAGTGAAGTCTTAACAACAGCAACCAAAATGAGCTGAGGTGTTTAACTTCCAGCTGCAGGGGCTGGAATGGGGTGTGTGCTCTCAAATCCTGCTACAGGGAGAACTTCTGTGAATGAGTTGTGTGAGCATGTCTGCATGGGCTGCTGGAGCAGGACCATGGGGCACAGCCTGTGTGCTTGCTGCCAGCTGCTGGGGGCTGAGTGTTCGTCTCTTACCCAAACCAGTTGAGTGTGCACTTCTGTGCGGGCTTGTGTCTGGAGAGCTTCCTCTCAAACTTCTAGCTGGACTCCACAGCAGGTAAGGGACTCTTAGGTCTGGACCAAGGTAGTAGGTCAGCAGGAGGACTTGAGAATGCTGCAGAGGACTTGAGAATGTGGATCTTGTGAGAGACAAATTTGCCAGCAAGCATCAAGCTAGACCAGCTGGTGAGTCAGGGACTGTGAAGCAGGTAAGGAGCCACAACCTAGGTAGGTGTGCCAGGCAGACAGAATCCATAGTGGTACTGGCAGGAGCTGCCTGCCTGTGTGTGCTTATGAACTTGGAGAGTGTCAGGGAAAAGGGGGTTGGAGAGGAGGGTTGGGATGTGCTTCTAACATCACTAAGAGCAATTAACTTGATTACTCCAAATGACACTTTTGACTGAAATGACTGTTCCTAACATCCTTAACACACTCAAAAAACTTGGAATTAGCAAATATCAGTAAAGATGTACTTTCTGAAGTATATGATCCAGAGGGATCATAAAATTACTACGATTTCCACACTTGAAAGTATTTCCTGATATTTTGAGCTCTCTTTCAGAGAGCTTTTAGCATTAACAATACAGTAGGTAGGGGGAAAAAAGAAATATGAGCAGCAGTATTTTCTCAGTGGTACAAAAAAGTACTATGCTTTTCAGTCTTCCTTCCTCTTTCTATGTGTAATTCAATTAATGTTTCCACTAGCTCCTGGACAACAGGAAGTGCAAGTACCTGAGAACATTTATTTTAAACATTAAACCCAGTATTAGCTGCATTAATCAGGCACACACCAGAATGAGGAGAGGGATTGGAAGGCAGACATGAAAGTTTACATCATCTTTGATTGTGTTGCAGCTAAAGAAATCTTGAAATATTTTATCCTCTGGCCTTACAAACTTCTGCCTCTTCATCTGTTATCTCACTGACAGCCTCTTTGAGTCATCACTCTTAGTAGTCTCCTGTTTTAATGGCCTTCTCTCATTAGGTAGCAGACTGTTTTCCTCTTTTGTCAGACTACGAGCACAACTGAAGTCAGTTCATTTTTTAAAAATAACCTTTTTCAACAACACAACATGGAGTTTAACTGTCTACTATTTTTCAAGTAAATATCATCAAAAAATTAAAACATTTTTTCATTCTCTTACAGAAACAGATTTTTTTTTTCTTCAGAACAACAGTTCAGTCACTGCACAGTGTGTTCCTTTGCCTTTGACATTTAGCAGCATGACTGATTGATAACTTAGCATTACTTAGGTATGAGATTAATCTCCAAGTAGATTCAAGGGTAGGAAAAAAAAGACATTGAAATTCTGTCTTTATACCTGTACTGCTGTAAATTAGAAAAGTAAAAATGTAATTCATCAATTTTTATGCATTGACAGGCAGCAATATTTCTTTAAAAATACTAACAGAATGAATATTAATTCTTTAAGCCAAAACTGTGTACAAATATTTAATTTGTATTCAAAATATCTACAAAATTCCTCATAATTTTTGAAAAATGCCCTGCCATCTAAAAAAGAAATTAATTAGTTTATGGGAACAACCATTAGTGTCTCAAGTAGTGCATGAAATGCAGAACAAATAACAGTTATGCTATTTATACCCACAAATGTATGTAGGAAATTTAAAATAATTCCACATTAAAAGAATTCTTAGCTGTTGCAAGAAAAAAAACCCCCAAAAATACGTTTAACAATATCAGGAAATTCTTTGAAATGTTTCACTTGCACTTGATGGGCTGAAATGGAGATGCTTCTGTAGGCTATGCCTGTGTCTCAAAACTGCTTAGGAAAAAAAACACGCCACCAAAATGCCCACACTCCAAAATGCCCACACTGTCACAGAGGTTATAGTAGTCATGACATGCTCTATGTCAATCTACTGTCGTAGATAATGTTTCTTGGGATAGAAGTTGACAGGCAGTACATCAAACTCAGAACTGCATCAAGCTATCATGGACACAGTTACATTTCTATTCAAATTTATTTTTTGTGTTTGAGTTCACCTCCAGCTTCAGCAGAGGTGGCCACACAGACTTTTTCTCTTCACCATTCTCATCCAGGGGATTTTGAGGGACTTATGAATTGGATCCTCATTTTGTCCCTTTTTCCCTCTTAGATGATGAGGCTCGTTCGGAATCAGACCGACACCCTAAATACTGCTGGAATATCTCTTATAAATAAATTTGGTCTTGAAATTGTAAAAAGGCAATAGAGTTTCCATTTAAATCATGATTTAAAGACACAGAAGTGGGACAATGGATGAAATATTATGTTATTCTGCAAAAAATATTTTCTAAATGTTATCATTCTCACAGTGTAGCAATGTAAAAAACCCAACAAATTAAATAATATTAAATTAAATAAAATAATGTAATATGATATGATATTATTAATATAATATAATAATATAAGGAGAAAAAACTGAAGAAATTCAATTTTCTGATTAAGGCTTTAGAAAAGAAATCTAGAAAACAAACACATATTAGAATGAAAAGCAAGCAATAGGTGAATGTAATTACCTTCTTCAGATGTATTACTCCACATATTAATATCTTTTTTACACAAAGTAAACATTTTCACACACAAGTGCTTGTTGTCTTGCTATGTAAAATTCTACCTAATATCATCATTGTAGATGAAAGTGTGCTTGCTAAGTGAGCTATGGTTTAAAACAAAAAAAACCCAAAACAGCTATATAGTTGTATCTTTTGAAAGGATGTTTCATTGTTTTGAAGCAAAGAATACTGGGTCATAAACTTCTAGGTTTTTTTAACCTTTATCTTGATATCTCAACTCATTTTCTTAAATATAAATCTATTTGAAAAGTCTTGCCAGAATGTTAGATGAGATCCACTGAATTAAAAACATATTGTATTATGTCTTTTGAGAACTAGAATGCATGTTTAGTTACTCCAAGTAATTTCCTCCCATTTCCAAACATATTGTATTATGTCTTTAGAGAACTGGAATACATGTTCAGTTACTCCAAGTAATTTCCTCCCATTTCCAAACATGTGATTGAATATAATTAGAACATAACTACCTCATTTTTATAAGCACATGAAAACTGTATGAAAATTCATAATTAACTCTAAAAATTTAAGAGCCAGAAAATGCGAGAATTACAGCCTACGTTTGAATGTTTTATGTTTTATAGTGTTTCACACCCTGGATTGGATGTCACCAACATACTGTCCCCAATTAATTCAGTTCCTGAGATGGATGGTATTCACAGACTGTCGAGCTATTCCATGCTGGGGTTTTGGGTTTTCTTGTTAGTGTTGGGGATTATTTTATCACTCACTGAGTGAATCAATCCACTATTAGCTGCACATTATCCAAATTATATTAATTTTGTCATGGGCTTTTCTGTGATTTTCCTATCACATCATTTATCACCACAATTCCCATCTGAGACAAAAATTACTTGAGATCATCACTAGAGCAATTTAATACATCAGAGATGGGCCTAGACATATTTATGTTAAAACCACTGAACGTTACTATGCTTTTGAGCCATCTGGTATTTTAAAAGTTCTGAAAAACTTCTCACGTTCCTAGCGCGAATGCTTAAATGGTTTAATTATTCATGCATTCCAGCACCCAAATTCCATAAACAGAGATATGGAAGACAAGATTGACTTGTGGCAGGCACTTTGTTTATGTAATTTTCCCACCACCACACAGCAAATTCACAGCCGCAGAACCCAGGCACTGCGTGGATGCAGGTTGTGGAAACAGGATATAAGATGAAACACACAGGACAAAAGGAGCAGGATGTGTTAGCAGACGACCAGTGCAGAGTTAAGTAAACAGTAACTGAGGGAAAGGAACGGTAGGGGTATCCATATATAGTGAACTGTGATGGTATTGGTTAAGCAAGAAGAGCAGTATGTTACCCTATAAGGCAATGTTTAAGGTCATTGGATGATTGCAGTGTTAAGAGGTCCTATATAAACGCCACGTTGGGCCCAAATAAGTCGGCTTCTGATCATCAATCAGTTGTGTCTGCCTCTTGAATCCCGATACTACTGCTCAACTGTCATGCCCCAAACAGTTTCTTAAATTCCCTAAGCGACATTTCTAAACAGACTGACCAACACTCTTCCATCAGTGCCCCAATTCACTACAACCTCTGGTTTATGACATAGGAACACTAGTTATTTTATTGCAATCAAATCAGAGTAGGGTAATGAGAAATAAAACCAAATCATAAACCATCCCCAAACCTCTCCCTTTTTCCAGGGCTCAACTTCACCCCTGATTTTCTCAGCCTCCTCACACTAAGCTACACAAGGGGTTGAAGTTAGTTCATTGCATTTGCCTCTGTCACTCAGTCTTCCTCCGGGCAAGGACTCCCCACACTCTCTCCCGCTCCTGTGTGGAGTTCCTCCAGGAACTTCTCCACTGTGAGCCCTTCCCACAGGCTTTCACAAATTGCTCTAACATGGGTCCCTCTTCTGGTGGACATGGGAGAAGCTCCTGGCAGCTTCTCACAAAAGCCACCCCTGTAGCAGCCTCCACTCTACTACCTGGCACAATCACTTACTCAACTACGCTAGGAGACGTGGATTACTAGGGGAGCAAATGATGCGACAGTTCCCTGCTTTGAATTTGGTCTGTATTTGGTGGCTATGAATCTGGACAGCTGAGGGGAAAAAAAAAAGGAAAGGAATGCTACAATCCAAGGCCTCAGTCTTCTTGCTGGATATTGCTGTGGATCATTCCTTTCAGAGCCTGCTGTCTTTTCCAACAATCTGACTGAGTGTTATACAATTGAAATTTCATAGAATACCATTTTCAAGCAGAATAATGTCATAAGAAGCTTCATTCAAGTCACTCCTAGCCAGAAAAAATGTCTATACAAGTGTACATCTAAGGCAATGTTAGCACAGATAATTTGAAGACTCTTTGTCCCTCTGAATCACGTAATTTGTATAACTCTTACAAAGCAAAATCCCTTGAAATATCTGCACAAGTTTATTAAACATCTTAGCTTTCATCAACAAAATTGTAGCATTTATAGACCAAACACTGTATTCTGATGCTGTTGAAGATTATATAAATTGATAAATAGCAAGATAACAGAGACTCAAAAGAAAAAGCATCTGAAATTGTGTTTAAGGGAAATAGTCCTTTTTTCTAAGAAAAAATATATGACTCCAGAAATTTGCCATGAAAACTGATGATTTATTTCCATACATACACACAAAGATTGGAAAACTATTCTTTACTGTATTTCTCTTGAACCACAGGATCTACTTTAGTTTTAATATAAAAATGATAAAGTAAAAATGAAATTTATCTTGTGGACTTAGAATCTAGCACTGCCCCTTTCAGGTTTGTGATGAGAGCATCTTGCGCAGAAGGTATTTCTTAAAGGCCTCAGTCTGTAAGATTGAGAAGGCCAATCTGCCTTTTTAATAATAGTAAATCTTAATCTTTGTTAAAACAATTTTGAAAATATTGCAAACAGATGGAATCTGAAAGAATAGGATTTGATGACCTAGAAGATTTCTCATACTGATGGACATATAACAGTGAGGTGGTATGGAACAACCTCAAGATTCTAGCCATGATCCCTCCTGGCTACTGCAAAAATAAAACCTGTAGTGGCCAGAATCAGGACAATGTCTGATGAATTTTTATTTTTGTTTTCGCTTTATCTTTTGTAGCCAGACTAAACAAAATCTATGTATGTTATGTTGACTAAGATGGTATAACCTAGAAATCAATCTGGTACAGAATATGAAGTTCAGTTCAGCCTGCTTAGTAGGGATGAAGTAATAAATGGGACTAATGCACTTTGAAAATACAGGAAGAAAAATGTAATACTAGGGTCCTGGGTTTCTTTACTCAAACATAAATTTGCTGAGTGTTGTGATGCCATTCTATTGTGTGACTGAAAATGCCTGTGAGGAAATCAAATGTTAGATTTGTGACATCAGTATTTAAATGTGTTCTTAAGCTGTTCTTCCATATCTGAACTATTTCATAGGAAGAGAAGAATTACACAGCACTGCAATATGCTAAAATGTAGGGGAAAAATGTTAGGAAAAGTACTGGAAGCTACAATCATGGATTAGCTACAATCTACAAAGCTACAAATATATGAAAATATGTAAAAGCTAAAGATCTTTAGGCATCATTTAAAGAATGTTTTAACAAAGCAGGAGAGATCTTACATGTCTCAATAAGTAAGTTATGTTGTTTTTCAGAGAACATGAGAAAACAAATTAAATTAGCTTGAGGTTGCACAGGTTTTTTCCTTTCAGTTATTTTTGTTAGAAAGAAGTCAAGAAGACAAAATTGCTTTCTGCTTTACAGAAAAAAATCAAATCACTGTTTGAAAAGTTCACCACATATTATAAAGAGATAGGGAAATAATACAATGTGAAAGACCAAAAGCTCATTAGCTACTCTAAATAAGTACGTCATAATTTGTTTCAGTATTTACAGGAGAGATTAACTCCCAGACCAAGCTATTTCATTAAAAGAGACTTTGATGTCCTAAGTTAGAAAAATATATTTGCCCACTTACATATCGTACTTGAAATGTTAGCAGCCTGAAAATGTAATACTTAGGTGAGAATATACTGTTGCATGCACAAGAAAAAAGCACCAAGGGCAAACACAGAAAACCAGCAATTTTTACTGACAATTTACCTCAAGAACTCTAGCAGCTGGAAACCCATAAAAGTCATCACACCACAGCAATGCCACGATCATGTGTTCTGTAAACTGACTGGGGAAAACTATAATACCCAAGTCATTACACACAGATAAGAGAGGGGAGGATAATGAAAATGCTATTTCTCAGATCACACTGGCGAAAGAATGGGAGAGTTTGTATCCAGGCCAACAAATTCACAGAGAAAGCAGCAATGCCAAAGGCTCCAAGGGAACATTCTCAGAACTCAGAATTAAGAGCATGCATCTGAAAAGCATAGTCCTATCCCTGAGATGCTTCTGTTGGCAACATCAGCCAGCACCTGGCTAAATCAGCAGCACTACCAGTCTGGAGTGAAAGATGCTAGCAGCCAGACTGAGAAAAACAGCCAGCTGCAATATGAGACTGAAAAACAAAGCAACAAAACAATCCATCTGAGTAATTGAATAAATGTAGAATACTTGGGAAGCCATTCAGCACCTGCAGTTAGGGGGAAAAAATCCAAAAAAATGTTTTAGACAGCTTCGTTTCATTGCAAGGAGGAGATATGCAAATAGATCCTGATTTCTTGCCACATGAAGTGACACTGCAATGCTTCTTTCATTTGTGAGCTGAAATGGCTGGAAGAGACTATATCCATAGAACAGACAGGCTCCAGGCTGCTGCCTTGAGCTGAATCCCTTACAGCCTCTGATCCTGATCCTGCCCAGCAGGCAACTGCTCTCCAGAGGACAGGTCTCAGCTCTGACATAGGGTAGATACATTTACAGCATGCTGAATCTAAGGGTTGGGCTCCTGACTTTTAAGGATGCCCCCAAGCATGCAGGGTCTCCAATTCTGTAACAGCTTTCTGAAGGGGCATCCAAATTGTCCGTAATGTACAGGAGGAATTTAAATCACCAAAGAGAAAGTGTCACTCTAGGCAAGGATCTTGGTAGCAGAGGTGCCTGAGACAGATGCTACGAATCAAAGTAAAGCCAGTTTTTTATCATTTACTCTAGTATGGAGAGAAATATGTCCCCCAAATTGGGATCCATGTTAACTCACCTGGAGGGTTAGCCTTCTAAAGGACACCCCCTCCCCCCCATTTTTTTTTAATAGTCCTTAAATATAAATTACTCTTCAGGACTGATGCCACTATTTTATCCAAGAACTGAGCAGCTGAAAAAGTATTGCCTATCTGTTTTTAACTTCATACATTTAAAAAATCCCCTCTAAAATGCTTGAAGCAGCTCTTTAATGTTGTACTTCTTATCAGAAGCAAAGACTCTTTCAAGATATACTGGCTGAATTCAACTGTGAAATTTTGAACTGTACTAATTTCTCATCTTCTGAATCTATTTGAACACAACTTCCAGCCATCCAGTTCTGCACTGTGTATTTACAGGGCTGTTAATGACTCTCATTGATTGTATTTTTTGCCTCACAAACTCCAAAACAAATGGAAATTTATAGTTATCTTCAATAGAATTTTTTCCAGTCCAAAAAAATATGCTTGTTTTTACATCAATGTCCTGTGGCAAATGGAGCTGGAATTTAACAGCATCACCCCAAATACCTCAAAATACATGCAACACCCTTTTAATATAGTGTAGTTTAAGAATTTCCATGTAATTTTTTTATTTTCTTACCTTGTGTTTTTTGCAGAGACTTAGTTAAGAGAAAGAGAAATTATCATCTTAAAACAGAAGGTAATTTACATCTAGGAAGGTATATCGTGATTTTCACAGCAGTCAGAGGCTAAGGTTCTTCTCTCTTTCCTGATAAAACCACACTAATTTTACTTTGGGAATTATGAAAATACATAGAATTTATCTGCAATGCACCTACTCACAAAAACCAATAGAAAACACTTTAGCCACAGCAAAACTTATATTTGTCAAGACAGTTTATTGCACATGCATGGGTAGGTTATTAGATGAGGACATGGTGATGAGAAGACCCTATAAGACATAACGCAAGTTGCTCTCTTCTTTACTTCACCTTTAGTTACACTCCTGGGGCAATGCTGAGTCAAAGCATGAAGGAATATTAATAGGAACATACACAATCAACAGGAATGCAAAAATTAGCTTTTATAGCATAGCACACTCTCCCATGGATTTCTCTCTTCACACCAAAGCATCAAAAGCTTATGTTCCTCCATCTTTTCTTGCTTTCCCTGTTTTCTACAGAGAGGAAGTGTGCTTGTCACAGACCATTTCAGACAGAAATACTAATATGATCTGTGCTCAGTTGAGTTAACCAGGGCCCAGCACCTATTTGAAAAGAAATTATGAGTCCACAGCTGGACGAACTATTTCCAAAAAGAATCTCCCATATGTTAACTTTGGAGAAGACATCTTAAACTTAATAGGCTAATCAAGACAAGCTTTTCATTACTATGTCAACTCTAGTACATTTCTTTGCAAGGGGCAAAAAAAAGTACATTTTCTGAAGGCAGTTACTCCCTAAACAGCATAATAAACTGAACATCCAATATAACATGTTAATATATTGCTTTTGAGGATGCATTTGTAAGCACAGTAGGACAAATTCTGTATTTCCTCTTCTTTAGGTAGTGAACATTATCTGTCGCAACAGGACAGGGCTTACAGTCCTGTGGCTAATATTCTTTAGTGTTTCTCTAATACCTTTGAAGAAAATAGGTTTTGTTCTCTCAGTTCATGTTTAATGGAGTTGGGCTGCATCAATCTTATTTAAGTGAAATGTGCAGTTCTAAATTAAATGTACTTTTTTGAGTTCAACCAAGTCTCTAGTGAACAGCAGTTTTCCTGAGAAAAGTACTACACATAAATCATCATAATTCATTGGGAAAACAGAAACAATGATATTGAACAAGGTGTTGGTTACAATGTGGTGCCAATAACACCAAGGCTGGGGGTCTGATCCCTGTAGGCACCATTGGCTTAAGAGCTGAACTTGAGGATTTCTGGTGGTCCCTTCCGACACAAAGTATTTTGTGATTCTAAATGAATTGTGAATCTGAACTTCTTTTAAACTCTAGGATATATGGACGTCTCAACGTTCATGTTATGGTCAATACAGTATGGGAGACTGCCTTTAAAAGGGCCTCTATTAAATTTTATAGCCCAATAAAAACAAGAAGTATCTGGTTTGATTTTACATTCAACTTTCATTTTTCTTCCCTCAAGCATATAAGGTACAGCATAAATTTTGGCTGACCTAAGAGTTTTGATATTATTTTTATTAGCATTATAGTTTAGGTATTTAATATGTTGGACATATTTCCCAATGAGTTCAAAGCTCTGAAATTTTGTTCACTAACTCAAAACACTAGATTCCACTATATCCAGTCAACATAAAGGAATTTTTATTTTGTGGTTATTTCTGGATTCAAATAAAAATAGCCAAATTTAATAGTTGTTTATAAGATTTGGTACAGAAAAGTAAAAATTATGAAATCCAGCTATTGAAAAGCATAATTTCAAAATGCCCTTGCATATGTAGCTATAGACAACTGATAGTGGAATACAGACATAAAAAAAAACAATCTAGTGCTCTTTGCCTGACAATGTGTCCCAGTCTTTCCTGTCTTTTCTATTTCCACATGTGCTCCTAGGTAATGTGATGAGGGTATCAGACATGCTGTGATTTCATGTAGAAATGTAAGCCTTATCCTAAAGATGAAGGGCAGAGTCTCTTCATTCAGGTCTTCTCTTTACAGCCTTTACAGTTCCCTGCTGTGTCTTTATTTCTATCCAGCTGGCCACAAACAGTTTCCCACCGGGCTAGATGCATCAGAAGATGTATATCTGAGTTGGTATGGCAAGAGGAAGTCTGAGTCACTACTAAGCCGCTACTGCATTCCTGGAAACACACATCCCTTCAGCTGTCACAGAATTCCTGCAACGTTCTTTCTGCTGGAGGTGACCCTGGTCACTGCCATAGTTTTTTGACTGTTGGCAGAAAGCTCTAATCAAGTCAATAGGCTTCTAATGCAGAATTTTAGCCCAGAAAATCTTCCTGCTGACACAGCATGTGCTAATCTAGATGATAAAAATGATCAGTATAACAATATTACGTAGTACTACGTAACACATTAGAAAAATATGGGCCATATCGGAATTTTCAAGTTAATAACTTTAAAGTTGAGTGTGCTATGCTAAGACCTTTGCAGCAAGCTCCAACATAAAAGCTCAGACCTTGCAACTTTTGCTAATACTGTTTTTATTAAGGAGTGGAATAAAGCAATGATGTGTACTGCTTTATTGTAAGGGCATTTAAGCCACTCCCTTTTGAAAGAGACTGATCAGAAGCTGTCAACACACACACATCAGTCCTCACTTTTATCATATCCTCTGTAACCCAGAAAGTCTGCACATAGATTTCTGAAATTTTACTTTCAAAAATAATTTCTAGCTTTAGAAATCTAAATAGTGATACATGGTAATAATACATATGTATGTGCACTTAGGTGTGCATGTATACATTTATAAAAATATTTTTTAGTGGTACTGAATATCTAAACCTTAATAGAAGAATGGAAATTTAAGGATCAGTGTTTATTGAAATTGGTCATTGACAGATGTTTATGTCTAGATGAAGAGAAAGCTCTGTTCCATCCTCACTGCATGAAAAGGCTCATTTCATTTCAGTGAAGTTACTGGGAAAATCCTCAATGTGACAGCAGGGTTAAAAACATGTCATTGCAGGAGCAGTCTCAAAAAGATTCACTTGGCACAAATACCATCTCTGAAAATGTGTGTAGGTCCAGAAAACCTATATAAATCAGATGGCAGGATTCACAGAATGAAGAGAGGAATTTAATTAAAATCCATCTCATCTGCATTCACACTGATAGGCACCTCTGAACTAAAAAAAAAAAAAAAAAAGTCTGATTTCACCACAACATTGGAAAACACTTGAAGAATGGCATGTATTTTCCAGAACAATAAAGAATTGTGCTTATTATCAGCATGAAATCCTTTTTGTACTTTGGGCAAATAGGCAAATATCTTCAACTGCAGATGTTTTTGTGTCAGAAGCAATCATTTGATTTGTAAAGGTGGTTGAGAGCATCTATGATGCTACCCTGTATTATACACAAACTTAATTTCAATAACATGCATGGGGCTTACGAAACATTTTTTAGCAGAAAAACAATCTCATATATTTCATATGCTTTATGATTGATGCTTATCTTTTATCCAAGAGTAATTAAATTTCATCACTGGAGCTGACCAACATTTTGACTAACAAATATTACCAGATGCTAAAAATTATGTCTGAAAAGGACAAAGGCAAAAACAAGGATTCCCAGTCCTGTAAAGATAGCCAAATTTAAAAGAATGTATCATTTTAATATATATGACAGCATGTATTGAAAAAAATTCAATTTGGTGCAATTTTTTAATATTTTCAGAGGCTATCAGAGTCACTGTGGTAATTATGAGTGCTGCTGGACTCATCTTCAAGCTGCTCTGAGGATTCAGTGAAATCATTTAAAAAATAATAGCAATAAGAGCATTGAACAGAATATATATGACAAAGGATTAGTTAGCATGTATGAGGGTTTATACAGCAACATTCCATAAAATGAGAGATATTAAAAGATTGTTAGTTAGAAAACCAAAAAAACATCAACAGACAGCTAAAACTAAAAGTGAGAAGACTGCTTGCTAACAAAAAAAAAAAAAACAAAACAAAATTTAAAAAAAAGAAAATAAAAAAGGGAAATTTACAAGAGTAAAACTATATTTCTGCACAATTTGATAGTCTAATGCACTTTAAATATCTTTATTATATCTCGTAAGGCTATAATAATAAAAAAGTGCATAAGTAAGAGTTAGTAGCATTAGTTGTGTATTAGGATTATTGATCGCTCAGAATTTAGTGATATTGAATATAATTGATTATGATCAAAGAAGAATTGCAGTGGACAGGACTTTTTAAAAATCTTTTTTAAAAAACATTTCAAGATTTCCTATGGAGTACCAGTTCAAAGAAAATATGACAAAAAAGAAGTAAACACTGAAACTTTTAATACAAGACATATTTTTGAGAAACCTATATTCACTGAATGAAACAAGAAAAATCTTAATAAGGGGATAAGAGCAAGCTAGAGTATTCCTGGCTTAAGAGAATTCTGATAAACGTTTTTACCTTCTCCCTAGTTTTGGACAGAAAATTATCTATTCCTCTCAAGTTTTTCTTGTTTCTCAATCATTAATATATTTTTTTTAAATTTTAATTCTTCAGTAATGATTTGTTATTGTTCTATTGATTCTATTATCATTAGAAATAAATTCCATTGCCATTTATAGAATAGATAGTGATTGCTATCCATTTCTCTTTTGAGTAAATGCATAGGGTTTTATATATTAACAATGTGAATATTTAGTCACTAAAACTGCTGCTAAGTGGAGTGGCAGATTTGTCATCTTATCAAACAAAAATTTTATGACATAAAATATTAAAAGCCAGGTCCAGTTTGACTAGATGAAAATAAGTTTTGCAATTACAGGAGGTCATATCATCATGACATCATGCTTCTTCTTTGTCCTAAATTTGATGAAAAATTACCAAAGTTGCTCTTGTTCCCCACCATAGTCCAAGGACTCAATTCTTACAGTTCCACACTTGTAACTCACATGAAGTACCATCATTCAAGTTTAAATTTGGAGAAAAACTGCACTGAAAGCCTTTCTCTCTTCTGCCATTTTTTCATAAGTATTTAAGCAATAAAAGTAATTTAGCAAATTAACATGAAAAAAAAGACCCTAGAAATAGTTAAGAAAGAAGATGAAGCCTCTATCTATACTCAAGCCCAGAATTATACATTTTATACACACAATACACTAGTGTAACAGAATCCCAAGATGATTAGGTGTTGTAAGGGACTTCAGAAGATCATTTAGTCCAACATCCCTGCCAAAGCATGGTCACCTACAGCAGATGACAGAGGGACATGTGCAGGTGGATTTTGCGTGTCTCCAGAGAGGGAGACTCTACAATCAGCCTGGTCAGCTTGTTCCCGTGCTCTGCCATCCTCAGTCTGAAAAAGTTCTTCTTCACGCTGAAGTGAAACTTCTTGTGTTGTAGTTTATGGCCATTTGCTCCTGTCTCTGGGCACCAGTGAAAAGAGTCTGGCACCGCCCTCTTGGTACCCACCTTAGAGATGTTTATATGCCTAAATGCAAACCCCTCTCAGTCTTCTCTTTCCAGAATGAACAGGCACAGGTCCTGCAGTCCCTCCTCATACAAGAGATACTCCAGACCCCAAATCATCTCTGTGACCCCTTCTGAACCCTCTCCTGTAGCTCCTTGTCTTTCTTGCACTGGGGAGCCCAGCTGGACACAACACTCCAGATGTGGCCTCACTAGGTCTGTTTAGAGGGGCAGGCTCACTTCCTTTGGCCTGCTGGCCACATTCTTCCCGATGCACTCCAGGATACCAGGAGGGTTTCAAATGAGAAAACTTCATATGGAAGCTATGAAAAATGTACAGCTGTGTGAATGGAGTTCATACAGTTTTCCCAGGCTCATATAATTGTAAAAAAATCTCTACTTTCCTGTGGCTGCCTCCTCAGGGATGGGGGAATCCTGCAGCAACACAGAGCTCATTGGTGCAGTTTCTATGCTCTCACTCATCCAGAGAGGACTGGCAGGATGTCCATGTTTGCCAGCAGCTGGAAGAATTTCTTGAAAATCTCTTCAACATAAACCAAATAAATTTAGGGACTACTTCAGACATCACTAGAATCTAGCTTCCAACAACCTCCTGATCCTCTATGTTTATTCTAAAAGCTTTCCAGCCAGACTAAGAAAAGGATCCCTGAGCTATGAAACAATTCTAGATTTTTATCAGACTTCCTAATGCAGAACTCCAGTGGTCAACTTGTGTTGAAAGACTCAGAAAGGGGTTGAAGACCAGTTTCCAGAAAGAAAAATAGTGTAAATTTTTATGAAGAAACAGGTATTCAACTCCATAATACAGTAACTAGCAAGCGATTAAAGATGAATATGGGATATTTAGTGCCATAAAACAAGCTATAAAATTGATGAATACAAAATTCCCAAAATACTCTCACAAATAAATCGCATAGACAGTATTGAAATAATGATTAAATTCCTGCTTAACTCACAATATCACTTAAGATTAAGTATCATGTTTGAAATAATTAACTTATAAATTCAACCTGTAAAAAGGGTTTTCTTACCTTTTTTTTTTATTTTTCATGGACTGCATATATGAAGGCTACATGATTTTAAGCTGAGCCTTTGTAAAAATGCTTAGACATTTCCTTTTATGCTTCTGTGTGTTTGCATTTCTAACATAACTGCTGTAATGAATACATTTTGAACAACAAACTAACATTCTTCATTTAAAGAAATAACTGAAGACAGTAAAATCTAAAAATATTATGCTTGTAGTTTTCCTTTTAAATTTAGAAAATTGCTAAAATTAACTCTGTCAGTAAGAAACCTTTTGGTTTGAATTAATGATAGGCAGCAGTATTACTTGGATTATAATCGATAAATAAACCTGAAGAGTTGTATGGTACTATTAAAACTTAATCACCTGTTCTTATTATTTCTCAAAGTTATACTCAGTGGAATATACATAACAGTAATTAATGAGGCTTGATGAGTTTGTGTTTTGGTATCTGTTCATGTGTCACAGAAATCAGCATCAGCCTTCACCTCTAAATATCTTGTCTGCTTTCATTTAGATAATCTATCCTGCCCCCTCAAGTTTTAATTCACTCTATATGCATATTTGACTGAAAGATGAGTTTCAGTTGACTTCTAAGCCTTGATGGGAAGAAATAAAATTTTTAAACACACACATTGAAACAAATATGTTATAATTATTACAGATTCCTCTGAGAAGCTTTTCATAATATACTGTTCCAGATGGCCAGTTCCTAATAAGCTTAAAAGCTTCATGGATAAAACCCTGGACGTTAGAACTGATAAATAAATTGCTTTAAAACAAAGAAGAAGGAAAAATTTAAAGTTGCAGAGGTCAGTCAGTACTCTGAACCCTGAGATTTTAATCCTTCTAAAGCATACAAATGAGAGAACCATCTGCAAACTAATTCAATTTAGAGATGGCTCTGCAAAACTAATTCCTTGCTAGAGGTGGAAAAATGAACCAGCTTGCTTAGAGCACACAAAATTTATTCTGTAAAACAAAACATACACAACCACCTCCCCCTGTATGTTAGTGCTTGAAGAGAGGAAGGAATGCAAAAAATAAGTTAAAAGATCACTTTCTGATTTAAAAATTAACAAACCAGTTTCATAGACAAGATAAAGACAAGGTAATAAAGGTTTTAGTGAAGAATAATTAGAAGAACAGATAATTAAAGAAGGAGGAAATACATTTGCACTTCAAAATTTTTACCAATAGATATACCAAAAACTACCTACAAAAAGAGCAAAGTGTGGGGGGAGGTTTTCCCCCCAAGCAGTCATGGATCTGTCTTCTATAATACTTTGTCACTGTCACATGTGTGAAGATAATAATTAAAAATGTTTCTATCTAATTTATCATAAAGACAATGTTTATTAAAGCTAAACCAAAACAAACCAAAACCCTCTGAAGGTAATTAACAAACACGAATTGCTGTTAATCCAAGAGAGTGCAGCAGAAGGTCAACTTGAACATCTCTAAAGCCATTGCTATTTCATGTATGGATGGTGCAGGTGACAGAGTAAGGAATACACTTTGAAATTTCTTTGAGGACACTAAGATGAAAAGTGAAATCAGTATGGTGAACAAGAGCAAAATTTGAAATTCTATTGATGAGGCTGGGATGTCTCTAAAGCCAGCATGAAACTGAAGTAATTGCAGACTTCTACAGTGACTAGTGAGCCATCTTTCCCTGTCTTGTTATAAAAACAAACTTCTGGCAGAAGTCTGCATGGAAAACTATGAAAAAAAAATACAGTTTACACAGCTGGTGTTTTGGAGGGATTAGAGACCTCATGTCTTCTTGATAAGACATTTGTTCATCTCGTCTGACAACATAATTCTGAGATTCAGCTTGAATAAGAACTGTCTTTATAAACATCTATTCACTCTGAATATACATATTCCACAAATTTCCCTAGAAAACCCACTGAAACACCATCAAAACATGGAGGGAAACTAGCACAGTGTTTGTTGAATAAATGAAGCATGTTGTATTGGATCCATACTTGGAAACTCCTCTTCCAAAAATACAGTCTCAGAAATCTCTAGTTTATCATGCTTAAATCACATTTCAGTCTAATAGCACTTTACAATTAAGACTTAAAGAATTTAATTTGTATTTAGTATCCTTCATGAGATTATGATTGTTTCCTTAATTATATGGTGCTTAAAAACCACATCCCCATTTATTTTATAAGCAAGATTAACATGCATACCCATTAATGATGACTACAGCAATTTCACAGATTTAATGAAGGTAGATAGGGGATTAGAAGTGCTTCAGCCTTAAAGAAAATAGCATATTAATTCCAAACATTTACCTATTTGTAAATCTCTCTGTCCTTACCCACAACAAATAACATTTTAAAATTGTAATTAGCCAAGCTTGGACTGTAAACAAATCTAATGCACCAAGTGATGTGAAAACCAGCCTATCTGCTAAAATAAAATTCATGGGTAAGGAATGAGCACTTAGGAATTAAAATATTTTATTTACCTTTAAATTTTCTACAATAATAATTCAGATTAATCTTATCAATTAGCACAATTGTTTTCCTTGGAAAAAAAATGAAGGAAAAAACCTAATAAAAATCATTTTAACAGCTAAAATTTGTCATAACTAACTCTAAACAGTCCAGAATTCTGTAAAAGCAAGAATCTGGGTTCTGCAGTTTAATCATATAGTGAAGATTTTAAAAAGCTTTTCAAAAAAATCTTAAAATATTGAGGAATCCCCAACGTTTTTTCCCCATATAGACTAAAGTAGGTAATTCTCTTATCCCGTGACAATATTGTGAAGTTTAAGAAGAGACAAGGCATTTCCATTATATTTGTATTCTAGATGCCAAACATGCACATAAAGTTCAAACTCAGACTACATGAGTCTCATTGGCTTTTACTTGAAATAAAAATAGTTTTAAAGAAAAATAACAATAGCTTTTAATGGAAACAAGCTGGTTTTCATTTCTGCTCTCCTCCAGTGCCCCAGGTATGAGATGCATGTAATCCCTGGGTTCACCAGTAGCCAAATGGTGCAATGCTACCAAATGAAGTTCCAAGGTTATTTCCAGACAATCTGAAATGTTTGTCATAAGGAATTGGGTGGCTATAACATGAATTAAAAGGAAAATGCTTGGAAAACAGCATTAAATAAAGCAAATTAAGACACAAAGCACAAGGAAAAAATACATAGGTGAAAGGATTCCCCATCATATCTCATAACACCACAAGATAAAGGACAAAGTTTTGGAATTCACCTGTATCTCAGGAGAAGTACAGTACCTGGACCACAAGCTGTTTGAAATATTTTCCACCTCTACATATTCTTTGTTATACCAAAACTCTAAACATAAACAGAGTTGCATAAAAATCACATTATTGATGTCCAATCTCTGTCTCAAATGATAAGCAGTAAAAATTCTCTTTCACTTGAGTAAGACCAGAAATTCTCCCTGTGTAATTATTTTCACTGAGGAAGCATAGAAATAAAAATCCTTTCAGGCAAAGACTGATATTAAACCCAAGTACGGTGTTGAGGCTGAGTCTGTTGGGAAACAAAATGAATTTTTTTTTTTTTTGTCATCACCATCAACACCAAATTTGATACCATCATCACCACATTTGATTTTTCAAGGTTACATAGGAGCTTTCTTGTTTCTCAGTTCAGTCATAACTGAGATGCAAAGACAGATGGGGAAAAAATATAAAACAATGAAATACTTAAATATTTTCATTTGGTAACCCTGAGTGCAGGTTTCATGGTAAGTATTCTTCATTAAAAATGTGAAAGATCTCAGAGGCTGGAGAGTATTCTACATATTTGCCTTTTGATTTCCTCATTCAAGCAAAATGTGCAAGCTACTAACTGTTATTACTCACTGAATTCACAGTATAGGGAAGCAGACTTAGCATGCAATAGTTGACACCACAACCAAATTTACCTCCCTGGAACATATTAGTGTACATGCAGCAAAATACATTACAGCAAACTGTGCTTCACAATGCCTATCCTTACATACAGCACAGTGAAAGAAATAGAAAGGCTAAGGTTTCAAACAGAAAAAAAAAAAAGAAAAAATATTGTTATATTTGAGTGGTTTTCTTTTCATTCACTGGTATGTACTGCTAGAAGAGCAATAGATTGGGGTGCTTTTCAAACCTAACCCTATAAAAATAAGTAAGTAATAATTTTGTTTGCGGTTTATCTCTACAGCAAAGCAGCACAATCCTATGGACCACAGTGGAAACCTCTATGAAACACAAAAGGTTCAGTCCATCTACCACTTCTGTTTAATCTTCATCAGGATGAAACTCAAATGCTGTAGAGCATATTTTGCTTACCTCTTTTCATATCAATTATCAAAATAAAAAAAAATTAAATTGCAAGGATCGGGCAGCTTGGGGGGGGTAAGAGGGGAAAGTATTGGAGTAATATTTCAGAGAGCCTACAATCTACTTGATTACTATTTACATAATTTGCCTTTTTTGTATCTGAACCAGTGATTTTTCTCTTTATCAAGATCAATTAATTTTTCCTTGAAGAAAATTACAAAAAAAATGATAACATGAGAAAAATTCCAGTCAAGTTCCAATTCAGACTATTGCTCCATAAAGTGGTAATTTTCACTAGACATTGCAGAATGCTGTTCAGATTGAAAGGCCACAAAATATTTCTCCAGCAGTGAAAACAATGAAAGCGATCTGGGCTGCAGAAATGGCAGGAAGCATCCAACCAGTGTTAAACAATAGGAAGGACTTACTGTTCAGGCAGGCAATTTTCTCTGCATGAATATAATGTGATTACAATGGGAGCTGCTGTAGGCTAATGAGATCCTATTCACTGTTTTTATGGCATGAAACTAAGGGAAGTGTTCAGCATTTCCCCCTGCACTTTCAAGCAGATGGTGCTGTGGTGAGACAGTGCCCTTCCATGATGCACTGCATAATCCATGTGCTGCACAAACAGCTCAGAAGTCTCTTCTGTATGTTGATGACATTTAAGATAGAATAACAGAAACTCCAGCAAGGCAAATTGGTTTTGCCAAAGGCATTTAATTAATGGGATTTAAAATATATATTATCAGACCCAGCAGAGATTTATAACAGCCATAGTTTTCTTCTGTAAGCAAAATCGTTTGGTGCTTTTTATTTGTTTTGGTTTTGTTGGGATGTTTTTCTCATAGGGGTCATCAGCAAAACTCCCACGTGGTTGTTTGAAGATAGTCCTTTTATTTAATAAGATTATCTTCAGCAAATTCTTAATAAAGAAAAAAAACCAGAATCTTTTGTTAAAGAAAGAAATATTTATAGCTTTTTGATGTCATTGAATTGAATTTGATATAGGAATGGACTCTTCTTTCACACTTGCTTTTCAATATATTATCCATTATTTATAGTGGCAGGCATTGAGTACGAAAGTTAGGACTAAATATCCTTAAATACTGTAGCATAGTATTACCACAGCTTTCAAATTCAGAAGTTAAACAGGGTTTGAACATAGGATTAGAGATATATTGTTTTAAAAATATTTTGCTCAAACCACATCTAAAAAATCTAAATTTTTATGAGATATCCAGGCAAGTGTTTTGTGATACCAAACCAAGACTGGCAAAATTGGCAAGGAAAAATGATTTTGAAGAGATCCATAGGACAACAGTATTTCTCCCTCATTCCTGAACTACTTCTTGGAAAAGTATGCCCCAAAGCTCCATTTCTATTCAAGACTAACCTCTGAAAAAATCATCCATTTTCTCAAGTGATTGAGAAGTAAAGATAAGGTTCAAACAAAACCTTTGAACTTAGTTGCAGGAACTGACTGACAAATCAAATAAAGCACAGGGTCACGTGATTGATATTGCTGTATTGAAACCAGTATAATCCTTCAATTTTAGGCAGGCACACAAACTGGCACAAGGTAGGCAGGTCACACTCACTGTGCTGGCATTCATCCTCTTGAACTCTTCAGATGAGGACTTCACTCTTTCTTAAGCCTGGCCATTGCTACATTTGAGCTCAGGAACTGCAAAGTCCAAAGCCCAGATTACCACTGAAAGTTCACATACAGAATAGAGTGATGCAGTCTTTTTGCCAAATGGAAAAAAAATTGTTTGAATGCTTTGTTTTCCAGTGTCTGGTCTTTATTCTTGAATTAGATTTCCTTTGCCAGTTCCAGCAAAATAAAATCAGACTTTGCTCTATTTCTTCTTTGTCTGCACAACTGAAGATCAATGTCTACCTCTAGTTCAGTGAAAAAGTCTTATTTAATATTGACGAACTACATTTTCTTCCATATCTCAAACTCACAGTCAAGCTCACTAGAGATGCATTTATTTTGTCTGTGTGGAGCTCTTCTTCAGTTTTTATTACAAATGCTGTGGGTGATCATCAAACACTATTTGAAGCTGTGTGCGGAGAAATTACACAGGAGCAGAGCAGGTGTTCAGACTGGCTCAGTAACCACAGAAAGGAAACCACCCCCTTCTCTGTCAGACTTATCAATATTGCTGTTCTCCCAAGATGTGTTGTTATGGTAGAAAAATTAAAGGAAGATCAGTGCATTTTACAGATAGTGATTTTATCCTAGATTGTATAGCTTTTAAAGAGAGAATAATCAATTCTTTTAAAAATTACAGGCTTCTGTGGTTTAATTAACAGTATTGCATACAACTTGTAGCTGGGGAAATGCATATACAAACAAGACCTCCACTCCTTAGATTATTCTCATTCAGACAATTGTTTGAATTCTCACTTCAAGAGCATTGCACCTAATGTAATTACTCCTTAGATATTAAAGCAAAAATCAGATAAATCTACATCCTAAGAATTAGCAGAACTTGTCTCTGACATAATACACAGGCTAGGTAACCATGGCTTTGATCTGTGAGAACAAGAGATTCTGGTACCCTGCCCTCTCAAAACTCACAGAAGGACAATGACAAATATCTACCTGCTCTATAAATTAAATGATCACAGGCATTCTGCAGTTATGTCCAGAACTCAAAGTAAAGCTCGAAACTTAGTAAATGAGAACATTTTTTCCCTATTTCTACCACTAAGCCTCTATGTTTCCTCAGAGAGCAAGATTAACACCAGTTTCAGCAATTTGCAGTTTGCTCATAATCTAAAAGGAACTCTGAGGTTTAATACAAAATTTGCTTTCAAAAACATTGAAGAGACAAGGTGGAACAGCATAATGATTACTGCTTTTAGGACTAAAAGCACTGTTATCTCAAAGAACATTTTGTCAATGCATAGATCCACACAACACAATTGCATGTTCTCACTTTCTGTTTGCAAATATTAACTCACAGTTGCCACTTCATTTTCCATTAGCATTCTTTTCTGGGTCCATGGCAATACTTCTAGCCTGTCTTAAACAGGTTTCTCTGCATTCCATCATTCTTATGTCAAAAAGAACAGTATTTAGTCCATCTTAAACTCATAGGGACATTGACAAAGCTTATTAAAAATGTACTGATGCACCATCTTCTTGCCCTTCAAAATTTTAAAAAGATAGAAATGTTATAAAAATGGCTTCTTATTCTCAGTGGTATGATTTTATTGCTATTTTTACAGAGTTGTAGAATTTTCTGTATCCTTCAGACTGAATTTGTTTTAGTTCTCAGCAGAGAGCTCTGTGTGGTAGGAATCACAACCTGGTTGTCATGATTTCTACACTGACATCAGAGAAACTCCCAACTGTTTTGACTGAAGTAGGGATTTACGTGGTAATATTCTCAGCAACTGATAAGAATGCAGTCATTTATCGAGCTAGTTCAATTCTCTGGTGATTGTTTGGAGAACTGAGTTAAACCTAGGAAATAAGGTACTACATTTTAAATTTTGCAGAATGGCAGCCCTGGAGCACAAGCAAGTCTTCGTACAAGTGCCTCCAGGGGTTCATTCATGTTAAAGGAATGGTTAGGCATGAAAGATGATGTTCTCCTTCAGCATCAGGCAGGACTGTTGCTTAGATACAAAGATTGTCCTTTTTATTTGTATTCTTCAGAGGAGATGCAGCATTGCCCTTAGCCTCACTCCTATGCTAATGCAGTCTATAATTGCCCTGCCTGGCACAATCTGTTCCTTAAAAAGAAAAAAAGAAGGATTCATTAAAATCTTGGGGTTCAGCTTCCTAATTGTTCCTACAAATTAATCATCATAATAAGAGTCTGAAATTTGAGAATACAGAAAGGTTGTGTGAAGAGACTACTATATTCAATAGCTCTTGAAATGTAAACTGAGACCAAGAAATTATTTGGATGGACCTTTGAATACATTTCCCCCTTCAAAACAAATTCTTTATTTTCTGGTAAACAGCTGGATAGGCAAAGTAACTACTTATGCTCTGAGATCTCAGGTTATATTGCTTCTGGGGAAAAAAAAAATCCCTCTCTTAACAAAATATAATGTCTAATTATCCTGCTTTCCTGCTTTAAGTTATACAGTACCAGAATTCAATTTAAAGTATTTGTGCAAAAATAAGAGATACTTTAATGAAAAGAGAATTCACTTTGTTTTATTTTTAGAGGAATATACTAAAAAAATAATTGAATAGTAAATGCATAATCATGACATTGCTTTCTTTATTTCAGATGGGTCTTGTTTTTGTTCTTCTGTTTCAAAGATGCATAAAAAATACCTATATATAATAACACCTATTAACACAAATTTACCAGAATATTTTGGAAAAAGTAACAAATATTATACTGTTATTCAGCCTCAGTCTTACATTTATTTTGCAATAAACATCCATTTCATTGCTGATGTGTCTATGTGTTTTACTTTGAATTTACAAGGTTTTACAAACCAATTTTTTTTTTGTTACAATTTGCAGCGTAATTCTTACCTGTTGTAGACTATCACAACAATCACTTAATACCACAAAACGTGTTTCTTCTTGAGAAATGTTTTTGGATTACAAATCAAATCTGCTCTTAGATTTTTATATATATATATATATGTACACATACACAGATGTGATGCTTGCATAAAACACATCTGTAAGATCTTTGTGCCATGATGTTTAAATTATCCTTTACCATAAAAAAAAAAATGCAGATGAAGTTGTCAGAATATTATTTTTAGTTCCTCCTAAATATCACAAACAAAATTACTAACTGCTACAAATGTACAGATATACATGCATTGCTTCCCTGCCAGCTTAACCAGTAAACAGGATTGAAGCCATCATAGGATATTAAATTCGTTATCTATAAGGGGTCAAGGTAAATTTTGTCCTTCAAAACAATGTGGGTTTTTCATATTACCCTGTCTTGACCTCTGGAAATTGCAAACCACACCTGGTAATCAGCCATAATAATGGCAGCTGGCATAGGCCAAGACTAGTTAGTGTTTGCACTAAAAATGAACATTGCCAGTGACCACATGACCATGCCCATATAGTTTTCTAGTACTGCAGCTGTATTTTCCAGGACTGTGATTATAAGTACAGTAAGAAGGGCTCATCAAAAGTTTAGGGTTCATCAAAAAACACTGCACTGTCTAGAACAGTTTACTATGATACACCAAACATGGCTTCTTGTGTGAAAGAAAATGTCGGCAAAAAACCTTCTGAATTTTAAGAGGATTTAAAATAAATGGACAAAGACAATTCTGTTCCCTAAAATACCATAAGCTATGGATGTGTATTTTCACTTTTTACTCAATCACACAATTCTGGCAAGTCACAGCTGCACTTTCATATCATTCAGTATATTAGCATCAACTCTCTAATATTAAAGTTGCAAATGCCAAAAGTTCATGGATGTTTTCAAACTCTCTATCTCACCTCAGAACTTGTTTTGTTTTCCTTTTGTTCCAAATACTTTTCTCCTGTAAAATGTTAAAATGTTGAAGAAGGTTCCTTGAAGCTTTAAATAGTAATGTTCATAATGTTCACGTAAGTTACTAAATTTTTGTAATCCAAAATAATAATTTGTAAAATCTTTGCTCACTTTGCAGTTTCTTATAATTGTTTCCATGGCAGCAACACCCAACAAATATAATCTTTACTCACCAAGACCAGCCATTCAAAATCTTATTTATTTTTTCTGAAGTGTTTTCTTGGCAAACTGTGATAAGCAATAATTATGCCATTTCTTTGAAATTTAGGAAAAGTGTCCCATAGAGACATTCTCTATTATTTAAATTTTCTTTATATTTCTGAAAAAAAATTCAAATTTTCTAATCTCAGATTGAAATAATACCATTCTTTGGAAAATAGCAACCAGGACCCTAAATCACAGCCTTACCTATTCTGGTGTCACTAATTTTTGTAGTGTCAACTAAGGAGTCTTTAAATTGGTGTTAATTTGATATTTGCCAGAATAGCAGGAGCTAATGAAACTGAAGGAGACCAGGATCATTCTAAAAAAGGAAGTGTTCCTGGGGTGTTCTCTTGAGATTCCTGATACAACTGATTGCTGCTGAGCAAACTCCACTGGTATCTGTTTCATGGATCATGATGCTTATCCTTGGTGCTACAAAAAGACTGTATGTGCTCGCTATTGTCAATCTGACATTTAATTACCTGTATTATACTAAGCAAAGAAAGCATTGTGAGTTTGCTTATAAGAGAAACAACAACAACATTGTAGCATGGTTACTTTAGGCATGGCTGAAAAATAATCTGATATGGGTTTTGTGGTTTTTAAACAGTCTCATTCAATAGGAGAAATTCAGATCAAATTCCAGGAGGTCACATATTCAAGTTCACCTTCCCACCATCTGGATTGTTACCTCAGCAAGTGCTACCTGCAGTTTTATTCCTAGAGTTATGCCATATTGCATCCTGAGGTAAATAATGGAAACCGAATATATCTCTCCTTCCAATGTCAGTCTTTTTTATGAATGAAAAATGAATAATTTTTCTGCAACATTCTCACTGACATCCAATTTGACTCCATCTGCAGAATTATATTATTCATTATTCTGTCTGAGTAATTCTCTAGAAAGAGACTACATGAAGTCCAGAGCAATTTCTATCCAAAAGATAAGTAAGTAAATATGTACAACTCCTGCAGTCCTGGAAAGGTAAGAAATCATATAGATAAGGTTTCATTTGGGCCATGGTTGCAGCTGCAATGAGGAGAATTTATTTGTAGGCTGTTACTCCTTGCACTCTGTGCATAAGTCATCATGTGTATTACCATTTGCTACTGATAGACACTTTGCATTCAAGTTTGCAAATTCAAGAAATGAATCACAGCAAGGATATTTACTTGGGATTGATTTGCAGACTGTGAAAAAGCAGCTTGACTCTACAGTGCAGTAGACACTAAGGCTACGGAAGAGAGATGTGTCTATCACTGAGAATGAAGAGCACGTTGCAGCGTCCCTCTAGAGGAAGAGGCACTGCTGTAATCCCTGTGCTGTGGCACTGAACACATTACCATCAGCTCTTGATCAGAGAAGCTACTTGTAAAATTCTAAAATTCTAAAACTAATTTTTCTCTTACTGTGTAAAACTGCTATACTGTTTAAGGAGCCAGTGTTAGCAAATTGTAATTGTCACCTGAGTGGAGGGCTAATATTGATTTCTTCCTACTTATGGCACATGCATGCCACAGGTCTTTGAAATTCTGCTAAGGCTCTGCTCTGCTTAATGAAGAGATCCTTTGTTTGATTTAGAGTTGCATTGCCTTGAGATAGAGACTTCTGGCACAAGGATTTCAATCAAAACAATTGCCTGATAATCAAATCATTAATTTTGGTTTTATGCAATGAAATTTATAAAAAGTGAAAAAACATGATCACTTGCTCTAATGAAAATGAATCCTATTTCTTAATTGTCTGTCTTTAGTTTAATTACCATAATAAATCTATCTGTCTGAAACTACTATATATATCCACACAGAAATGTTCTTGATCTTACAAAAATAATTTTGGTTTCAGTCCTATGAAATCCTACTAGTGATTCATAATAAAGTATTAATGAAAAGTCTTCTAAACCAATGTTGCACTCGAATTAAAACAATAAAAAAGCTACTAATTTTGTGTTCAGAAACTTTGGAAAGTAAATAGGCAGGGAAAAAAAGAAGAAGCACTAAATAAGAAATAAGTATAACATAAGTATAAATAAGCAACATCTCCTCTGTATGATTCCCCGCAGCAAACAGGCATTCTGCCAACAACAGGTCTTAGTCAAACTGTGCCAACTGGGAAAAATCCATCAGAAAAAGATACAGCACAAAAGACACCCCAAATATGTGTGCTGCAGACCAACAGACTGATGCTTCTGACTTCCCCTTACATCTAACACTCAGATAAAATTTCTTAGAAATTTCAGCTGAAGCGATTTACTGTGTGACAGTGTTGCCTGGTATAAAACATGAAACCTTTCCAAACAACATAAAGAATGACAGTATAAAACCAAATAAATCTTTAATGAAAGCTTTCAGGTGCACTAAATATTGCTATATGCACATGTGATACAGTATTTCTACAAATTCTATAGGGTTAATTAATTAGTATATCTAGCAGATACATCCAATAGGAGATTAGTTACCGCAGGAACTCACCCCTAGGTCAGCCCCTCGGAGTGGGTCCAGAGGCTTCTGTGCCCTATTTTCTTGTTATGTCTCTAAAGTTCTGGTAAAAAAAGAGATGTCCTTGTCAGGAATTGTCTGCTTAAGAACAAGACTGAACAGAATTTCAGGAATATATTAATAAGGAATTAGGTAAAATATGAAAGAGGGTAGGAAAGTACTGGAAGGTATATTACTATATATTATGAGTCTGCAGAGCTACGAATATGAAAAAGGCTAAAAATCTTTAGGCATCAACAGCCCATGTTGTTCTGGCTACAGTAATTTGAGTATACATATATCCTTGTTCCCAACACCTGAGACTATTTCCAAACTTAAATACAAACCATGAGATCTGAAAATATGCTGGGTTTCCATATATTTTACTATATCAGACAATCTTCTGAAAAATCCACATCAAAATCATGACAAAGGAATATCTGTTGATTATTCTTTTTGGCAATGAGTTACCGTATTCATTAATGTAGCAATAGGATCTCCATTAACTACCACAGAGAGAGACATCAGGCAGGGGTTGGGAAGAGGGGACAGGACTAGAAATCACATAATCCTTGAAATAACCACAGACACATGAAAAGCTAACACTAACATGAAAAACAGCCACCAGATTTTCTGCCACCAAATTTTTTTCCAGCTTCTCCACAGCCACAAAATGCATGATCCAAATACTGCCACCAAACCTCATAACAAATGTTCAGTTTGGCAATAAAACTGAACTTGGCTCCCCGTATAGAAATGGCATCAGAAAGGTCATAACTGATATTTATTACAATAACTGCCCTAAGATGTTTAAGTCTTACAGGAAAGAGGGGATGTCCTTAAACTAGTTACAAGTTTTGCATGAAAAAAACTTGTGTGGGTATACTGGTTTTGTATTAATCATCTATTTTCATTATTTTATAAGATTTAAATGACAACTAAATGCATCAGAAAGTCACATATTTACTGAAAATTAGAAAAAAGAGAAACATATTCCCTTACATTTCCCCTTCATGTCTCATCACTATCTAAACCATAAAGCTAAATTAAAACCCTGGATACATCACAGCTGTCATAATTTTCAAGCCTCATATGAAGACTTTTAGAAAAAAGTTTTAGATTTCATCTTGGATATAAAAATGAATATGAATTCAATCTTGAACAGTTTATTTGTACTGCATACTATCAGCAGTGAATGAGTTTTTTCCTGTCTAAAGCCCAATTTCTAATGCAGTAGGAATGAGATATTAGATTGCAGAAGTGATTGAGTTCTGCTATAGAGAGAAACTCCATTTGAGAGTGTATTTCTGACTTAATATTGAAATTTAATGCTTAGGGGTTTTTTTTAAGATGAGAAAAACTAGCTCTATTGTATTTAAAAGAAAAGAATTTTTGCAGGCATAAAACCAAGCTACATTTTTTTTCCTGATATCAAAGGTTTATTCAGAATCAATCTCCCAAAGCATTTCAGAGTTTTTATTATCCACAGAAATACTATGTGCTTAACTTTGATATACTAGTTCAACAACACTGAGTTCCAGTTGTGCAATCAGCAATAAAAGTTCTCTTGTCCCTTAAGAAAATTTTAATCTTCAAGGAAAAAAAACATAAATGGGACAGCATTAGATACCAAAGACCACATTAGAAAAATTCTATAAGGCATTACATATTAAAAAGAAATGCCTCCAATCTTCTAATGCAGTAAAAATTTCTTTTGTTATACAAGGTCAATCACATCTCATTCACAAACAAGAATTTGTGAAATTCTTTGCAGTCTGAAAAAAAATCTTTACTATAAATGTTAATATGAATGGAAAAACACAATTAAAAAATTAAATGCAGTTTTATACAATACTTTTAATAATATATACATGATCATAAGCTGTATTAATAATTAATTAATTTTTACCTTTCTGGTCTTAAATACAGTTTAAAAGTCCTGAGATAAAACATAAGGCTAAAAAGGTAAAATTAAACAATTTTTTTCCCCGTATAATATAGGACTTATGTAAGCATGCAAATTTCTCTGACTGCAATGGTATTTCTATTTGGTAGTGAATCAATTCTGAGTCTGTCATCCAAGAATATCCTCTGATAAAGAAAGACACTAAGGAAATTTGCACTTCTAAAACCCCAATGTTATGCTTTCTCACCACTCTGAAATGCAAATCAGTAACATTTCGCAGCTTTTATAGTGCTTACTAAATTTAAACAAATCCAATAAAGGAATCTGGACCTGAAAAAAGCACCTTCATTATTATTCTGCATAATTGGAATTGTCCTCTAACAGTGATGTACTATATTAATCACTTTCATTACACAGGTGCCTTCTGATGGGACTGAAGTCCCATTATGCAAACACAGGATTTTCTCAGAGTTTACAAGCAGCATAACACAAGGTGAAAAAAAGAGACATTGCACATGGTAATGTTAGAGCCCCAATTATTGTGCTGGTTCATGTTTATTCATTTTCTAAAGCTACTTAAAAAATATAGTCAAATTCTTGAGATAGAAGGGTAGAAAGGGGCTAGGGCAGGTGTTAGGAGCCCTTCTGAGGCAGGGCAACTGATTCTTGGTAGTAGATCCCTTGAGGTTGGTTAGTGTGAAAAAACATGGTGTTCTTTGTTTGACTGGTGATATGTGTAGGAGGAGTTGCTTCCTCCCACACAGTTTGCCACAGTGGGAATTTTTGTCCATATGTGTTAACCAGGATGTGCTAACCATGTCTCGCCCCCACCAGGCCAGGAATCAGCACCCTTCTGTTGCAAATTTCTCCCTTCTGTGTTCATCTCATGTTCCCACGCTGGTGATTTATCTTATGACAAATTCCTTCCATGGCCTTGGCAGTGTTGAGACAAACAGTGCTCTCTAACCCCTTAGAGCAGGATATACAGGAAACCAAGAGACAAAAGTTATGCAACATGAAGTTATGCAGGTAGGCATGAAGCTGAGGTCCACATTGAAAGCAAATTAAATATTAAAGAAAGAGTAAAAATAATTAGAAATATGAAGCTCTGGAACACACATCAGCTCCTTAGCAAGGCTAAAAAACTGCCTGGAGAAGTGTAAGCTGGGTCTATTGGAATCAGTTCTACGATCTTACCATCAATAACAACTGAGTCCAGAAAGGTTGCCCAGGATTGTTTAATTTACTTGCACAGACCCTGAATGTCCCTATATCTGTGATTTATCAACTTACATTCCATTCTGTTCAGGTTTCAGCCTGGCTAACTGGCAGCAAGGGAGGAAGGCATCACCTTTATCATAATTTCCCTTTACATGATGTATGTGTCATTTCTGTTTCCCTGGGCACAGGAGGATTGATACAGCACCCCACAAGATCTGCTCTATCTAATGCACCAGCTCACATTCTATTTCCTCATACACATTCTACTGCTGATATCTGTGCAGCAGAAATGAGGAAACGTGACAAACTTGCTGTATTTAAATTAGCTGGACAGCGTGGGGCATTGGCCTCATCTGGCTGCCAGGTGTCAATCAATGCTGCTCTATCACTGCTCCTCTGCTACAGGATAGGGGGAGAAAATAAGATTAAAGGGTTCTGTGTAATAAAATGAGTGTATATATCTCATTTCACCCAGTGAGAGACAGAATCTTTATAACGTGAGTTTATATAAATTAATTTTATCCTTAAATGAAAGCATAAACTCAAAACAGAGAAAAGCGGGAAACACAATTCAACTAAACTCTGTTGCTGGTAGTAAAAAATTCCATATTTGCCCAAAACCTAAATTTAAATATCTTTAATTAATCATTTCAGAGTTAGAAGTCTACAGTCTGCTGAGAGACATTGCTGTTCTTTCTGCCCCCTGAGACAAGAACTCCCTGCAAGGATATTGAGATGGAGGACAGTCAGAAGACTACTTAATTATTTTTGTAGTAGAAACCAGCACACCTTCTCAGCAGGTGCCTCAGTAACACAGGAAAGGCTGCAGTCACTAACAGCTGAGAAAACTGTTCTTTAAATCATGTAGATATATGAACTTTTAATTCACATCTTTAACAGCAGCTCATTGATCACAGCTTTTATTGAATATTAAGGCAGAGAAAACGGTTTGATTGGAAAATTTTATTCAAGGGAAAAAAACCACAAAACAGACTTTGAGCATATTTAAAATTAACAACTATATGTTTCACCAGCAAAGTTCACAATTTTTCACTGTTTTTTATAAAATATTATGATCCCTTTGATGCCCTAAATAAATGAAGTGGCGAAGGGCATAAATGCCTGAGAAAGCCTCAATTGCAGCAGCTTATGAACTGCAGAAAATTTAATCATAGTGCTGTTGCCTTCCATGAGGAAAAAGTAGGCAAATAAGACTTTTCAAGCTCTAATATAGAGCTTGAAAGATACTAGCTACTAGATAGTAAAAAAATTTCAAACCACTGTTTTCACCAGCCGGTTAAAAGAAAATAAGTGTTGAATGTGCGTATGTTGAATGTAAATTAGTGGTGAACTAGAGATTACTCAATAGTATACAAGACAAGATACTGCATGTAAACATAAATGGAGCAAAAGTGTAAAATTTTAGTAAATTTTCCACCAGTATTGTAGCCAGAAACTCTGAAGAAAACACACTCTAGCCAATAAAAATCTATTACAGAAGCCTTTTGTGGAAACAAAATGCCACCCATAATACTCTATTATAAACAGCAAAACTATATATATTCTTTATTTCATACCCTTCTTATAGGGGTGAAGAGACTGATTCATGCTTACGTTCAGACATTAATTAATACTTTCTAATAAATCAAGAAAGTAAAGCATGGATTCTATTTCAAGAATAATAATTTAAAAATAATGATGAACAATTGCATGACAGCAGTACAAAATCCTGCAGAAAGTTCTTATTTGAAAATAGAGTCAACAGCAAGAATGAATCTAGTGTCAAAAATACATTGGCATCGCTATCAAAGATTTATTTGAATGAAGTTCCTGGCAAATGATCCAACAAAGTAGTAACCACAAACCTTATACTGAGATGTAAATACAGTAGCACAACATTGTAGCCTCAGAGAATTCAGTGATAAACAAAACAAGACTGCAATTTTTGGCAGCAGCAAACTCAGCAAGTCAGCTCAGAGAGCTAATTTGCTTTGAAGCGAAAAAAATAAACTTAGAAATAAAACAGCAGAGATAGACTACAACATGCTTCATAAAAAGCAGTCAATAAACACAACTATCCAGAGAATATGAGTTCATTCAATGAGAAAAGACAGTCATGCCAGCAAAATTACAGATGTATGGTAAATCCAAAGTGCAGCTAGAAAACTAAGGGGAAAAGTCAGGATAAAAAAAAAAAAAAATAAAATCTCACCAATTAAGTTACCCCCAAATAAGATGACAGTCTTGAAGGAAGAAAGGGGGCATACAAACAATTGTCATAAATATAAAACCATTTGAAATTACCTTGTGCAAAACTGAAAAATAAAGTATTAGACACACAACAATCCAAATTTTTAATTTCAAAATATTTGTGAAATCCTCAATTTTTCCCTTCAGATTTTTCAAAGCATTTATATATTATATTTAAAAATTCATCATGAATTTTTACATTTAATTAATACAATGAGCACTTGGAATACCTTATAAATGTTCAGAGCTTCATTATTTTACCAAGAAATTATAGTGTTATTAGATTAAAATAAAATTTAGTATTTGCAATTTTTTTGCATTACTGCCATTTATGTTATATTTGTGTCACATATAAATTGTAATTCATAGTTTGTAAACCAATATTTTACTGCACCATTTAAAATGGCACTTGAAATCATGACTATCATGACTGTAAAAAGATCTGGTTTGGAAGTTGCTTTTAAGTAAAGTATTAATTTTTAAAAATGGTACTGTACTTCTGCCTTATTCAAAAATGCTAAGAATAATATAGGATGCAGAATACATTTCTGATCTTCAGTGTTTACAATCAGATAAACCAAAAAACCAATATCTGTTTCTTGTCTGTTACAGACCTAATCTGTCTATTTCCAGTATCTGGTTTTAGTGACAAAAGGAGGAATAAGTGTTGAAAAGAATTGGTCAAGAGTCCACATGACCATCCTGCCATTTCTGGTAGAATAATAATTCCTATGTCTATATGGTAAATCAATAAACACAACGAGTCAATTAGAGAATGATTTTTTCATTTGCATATTATTTAGCTTAAACATTGATCATTAACTTCAATTAATGAAATATACAAAATGAAGTGACTCACTATCATAGTGCTAGAATTATAAACTACTGTTCTTGGACAGTGACTTTGGGAAGGGAAAAAGGAAGGGGTTGCTTTTGTTTCATTAAATAATATCTTGCTATTTAAATGAGCAATATATAGATTTTGAGCTCTGACTCTTCTCATACGTGGTCTAATTATAAACAGTAACTGCAATTCCAAACAAATGGAAGTAATTATGACAAAACATATATTAAAAATAACCAAAGTGAGAACCACATTGAGGAGTAGTAGAATGAATGTAACAAGCAAAGAAAAGATATATATTTTGAAGTTAGAAGAAATAGAAATAAAAATTAGATGGGGCAACATTCTCAATATATAACAGACTGAAATAAATCCCACCTGATTAATTAAACAGCTATGATACTGCCTTTTAAGCAAGAGTTAGAATGGGAGTCTGAAAATCTGCAATGAAGAGCTGATTAAAGTTTTGGAAAGGCAAGGTATCTTAGACAGCAAAAAGAAAGACTGGAATTTCTCCCTAAACTTCAAAGCTCAATCTACAATCAAATAAAGTATCTTAATCCTATATATTCTTTTTAAACAAGGCTAAGAATGCATTGCCTTTAACACAGGGATATGGAGATTTTTAGATTTACTCTCTTGAGCATCTGAACATAAAGAGTGGGAAACTGGTTTTCAGGAAGTTACTGTAAAATAAGTTTGCATTGATCCCTAGAATTATTCATTGCCAGCACTCATTGTTCACCTCCTAAGATTTCAGGAGTGTCAGAAGGTCTAGGCAACTTTGCTGATTTTAGCTGGGATACAGCTTCTGTCCTTCACAGCAGCTAACATGGAGCTGTGATTTGGGTCTGTGCTGGAAACACAGGGATGTTTTAGTTATCACTGAGCACTTCTCACACAGAACCAAGGCCTTTTTGCCCTCACTCCACCCCACTAGAGAGGAAGCTGGGAGTGCACAAGGAATTGTGAGGGGACACAGCCAGGACTGTGTCCAACTGACAAAGTATTCTGTACAGTATGGCATCATGCTCAGCGTATAGAGCCAGGGGAAGGTGGAGGAAGAGTGAGAACACTTGGAGTGATGGTATTTGTCATCATTAAGGGTGATAGACCCATGTTTTTCTGGAGATAGCCGAACATCTGCCTGTCCATGGGAAATGGTGAATTAATTCCTTGTTTTGCTTCACTCATGTGAGTGGCTTTTGCTTTACCCGTTAAAATGTCTGTGTCTCAGCCCATGGATTTTCTCACTTTTACTGTTCGAATTCTCTTCTCCATCCCTCCAGGGGAAAGTGAACAAGCAGCTGCGTGGTGCTGGGTTGCTGTCTGGGGTTAAACCACAACACCTATCATGTTCAGAGTGTCCAGAATGCTTGTTTTGAGGTTATGATGATTACAACCACAAAATTCTAAAAGACTAGACTAAAAAATACTGCCTAAATTTATTGGTCTGTTCAAGGTCATGCCACATAAATTTGTTTTAAGAGCCTGAAAGAATTGATATTTCAGTTTTCCTAATCCATCTGCTCTAGCATTAGAAGCTTTTTTTTCTGCACAATCAAGAAATCATTCTTCATTGTCATTTAAACCCTGTGGTTTTGCATTATAAAGACAACACAAAGAACAGCTTATTTCCTATCTTGAAGATTTTTTTTGTGTATATAAAAAAGTATTATCTGGTTGTTTTTTAAAATACTTCTTCTCTAGGCATCCTCAGTTACTTCAGTTTCTCTTCTTGGATAATTCCAGATTTTCTGTCATTCCTATCTGGCTCACAGGGGCTCCAATTGATCCAGATTTTTGTTGGGATACCAGTGTCTTATACTGGTCACAATATTACAGGCAAGCATTGCCATTATGGATTCAAGAGTAAGATAATTTCCATGTGTGTGTAAAAAATGCACCTATTCACACAGCTCAGAAGAATGTTTATCTCTTCAGCAACAACATCATTATTGTTACATACCTGTGGCTAAGATAGAGTTTATTAATTACTTTCCCCATTATGTTATTTTCCAGAGGCTGCGCCTAGGTGAGCTGACTCTCACCTTTCTACTTATATGCCAGGTTATCCCTACCTGCATGCAGGACTGTGCCTTTATTCTTCTAACCCATCTAGTTGAGTAATGAGTTATCCAGTGTATTTATTAGCCAGTATGGTTGCTGCTCTTCCTCACTCACATCAACATTTCAAGCAGTGTTTCCTACTCAACCAGAAAACATAAAATGAATTAAAATAACAATAATTAAAAAAAACTAAATAAATAAAACTACCAGACACAACTGCAAAGAATCACAGGTGGTTATATAATGCTGGTCTTCATTTTGACAGCAAATCAATCATTACCTCTCTCTTGGTGCAGCTTTCCAACTGCTTGTGAATTTATTTTGCAGCACTCTTTTTGTAGACTATGCTTCCTCTAACTGGAAATCAAGACAGATTATAAAGAAGCTAAGTCAAAACACTCTGTATTTTCTGTCAGTCTTTAATCCATAAACCCTTCTCTTTCTCATGGAAGGAAATTAGATTCATTTGTCACTGCCTGGTTTCTTCTCTTTCTATAACATACCTGTGTATGCACTCACACACGCACAGTTTTACCACCGTCCCTCCAGTGGGATCTGCTGTTACAGAACCTGGGGTGGTTTTTTTTGTTTTATTGATTTTTTTATTAACAGGAGCTAGGTTTCTGTCTGCTATAAATCTACAACTCCAATTGCTGCTGTTATCATACACAAATAGTGGAGTTTTAGCGCATTGCTGTTGATTCAGGACTGAGAATTCTCTAGAGCAAATCATGCACAAAAACTCAAAGCAATACTTAAAAGTGAGCAGAAATTTCAAATAGAACACAGTGCAGGGAACTAAATGTTTCTGAAGGTGCTTTGACAGTATTTACTGCAAAGGGGAAAAAATCATATTCACACAATCACAGATGCACAGAATGGGTCAGGTTGAAAGGAACCACAGTCATCTGGTCCAACCTTCCTGCTCAAGCAGGGTCATCCTGGAGTACATTGAAAAGGACTGTGTCCAGACAGTTCTTAAACTTATCTCCAATGGAGGAGGGTCCCTCTCTGGACAGTCGGTTCTAGTGTGGGGTCACCCATACGGTAAAGAAGTTCTTCCTCATATTCAGGTGGAACTTCCTGTGCATTAGTTTCGGCCCATTACCTCTTGTCTTACTACTTAATATTTACTATTCTGTCATATACTCTGAAAAGTCTTTATAAAATTTTATAATACTTTAAGTCATAATAATATTCTTCTCACATTTATTGCAAGGACTCAGTTAGAGAAAAACTGTTAATCAGCAATAGTAGAGAATCAGGTAAATGTTTATTTATATCTTGTGGCTTGACTTCTTCCTTTTTGTCATATTCATCCTTCACAAAATATTATTCAGTGTCAAAAGCCACAGTTGATTACATGAACCTAAACAAAGCTAATACAAAAAATCTATTTAGCCTTTCCTTTTAGAAACAAAACCTCAGTTAAAAAAGAACTCTGTTCAAGAAGCTGGAACATCAGAATCCTCTCTTTCAGTTGCATGAGCAAAGGTGGATAATGTACCTTTCACTAGCTATTCTTACCTCCAGTCAAGGAGTTGACCTGTGCTTGATAAGAGAGGAAGAGTGAAGATGCACAGAATGCAATGAATGAAATTAGGTCACAGTTCTCTTACTAATTCTAAGGAAAAGTGGATTTTCACTTCTTGGAGAATTGCCAAACAGCTCACTTTATGTTGAAAGGAGGCTCTCTTCTCCTTGACCCATAAAACAGACTATCACATGGTAAGATTCAGATAATGTTTCTAAGATTCGAAGTTGTCCTTGTGGCTTACTTTTAGAATTACTTAAAATGTGGATGAAAGGTAAAAAAAATAAAATTCTGCACTATTTATTCTGGGAATAACTATTTACTTTGCCTTGTTTACATCTTCCAAGATCTGATGCAGGCAGTAGAGTCTTTTTCCATTCCTCTAACCAAATACTCATAAATATTCTCAAGACCCTACAGAGACAAAATCCTTCTTAACTGTTATGATTCATTGGGCTACAAGTTACACACGGACTAAGTGAAGCCAAGGTCGATATCTCCCATGAGGTCCAATATATCTCAGTATTGATTGAAGCACTGAAATCAATGGAATTATAATTGGACAGAACTTTTAGGTAACTAGAAGCTCTACTGAGAACTTTGAGGGCTTAACAAATGTCAAAGGGAAATCCTTGCTATTCACATATCTAGAGAAAATATTGCCACTGATTTTTGACTCAACCATAGATGTTTTTGAAGTCTTCAGTGACACTGTAATGCCTGTCTGGCACTCAAATAGCTGTTTTAGAAGATGGCCCAGGGTAAGGGTAAACAAAGAGTTTACTATAACAGAGGTACCTGTGATTACATTAATGTCCTTTCCCTACAGGTTTCAGTATATACAAAATCCTTTTCCAACAATCTTATTCCTGCTGGGTACTAGTACTCCATTGATAGGCCTCCTGTGATGTAGCACAGGTTTCTGGTTACTCCATGAAAACTTTGCTCAGTTATTGCATTTCAGGACAACAGATCGTTATCCCAACTCTGATCGAAACATGACTGCTGAACTACAGTAATGGTCTTGGTTGTGTGCCATCCTTGAAAGCAGCTGTCCTAACACGTTATTAAGCAGATTTTGAGACAAGCTGCTTTTTTACTGTCTTTGTGTTCTTTGCAGAATTTTTTTCCACCATATTCAAAGTATAATTGAAATAAAGCTCATAATTTTCTCTGTTTTTCATAGAATCAAGAAGATGTTCACATACAATATTTTTGGGGAGAAACATATGTACACACAGAGAAAAAGACATATAAATTTAAAAGTATGTATATTTTACCTATTTTTTTTTAGTATTTATATATATAACATCATCTCCATTCTCATCCATGCAAGCATTCCATATGTAAGGAGAAAATATGCTCTCAAAATGCATTGAAAGTAAATTAAATCAGGGACAGAGCAGCCAGATACTCAGCTAATATAAATCACCTGGGTCTACCAATTTCAGAGGAGTTATATTATCCATTTGGTTTTGAATATGACCCTAGACACAATCAATTTACTGTTTGTTTGTTGTATGATAATATTTTTCCTGTAGTGATACCTTTAACTGAATTTCTTACAACCCACCTTAAAGCATTAAGAGCACAGTAAGCAAACACATTGTAACTTCTCAACCTCTGTAGAAGGGGTAGGAAATTATACCCCTGGTATGGAAACTTTTCCACTATTTCCAAGGAGTGCAATTATAAAAAATGCATTCACACAGAATCTTGCAGCAGAGCTTCAGAGCTAAGGAATGAACTACAGGGAATTTTTATTTTTGTTCTTCTTGAAGCATAAAAAACATCATAGATGCACAAAAGCCTAATATATGCTCTGAAATTCTGCATAGTGTGAAAAAGTTCTAAATGCTTTCAGCATGTCTTCTGAGGCAGGTGATATGCTCCATATTCTACCTGGCAGAACCAAACACATCTCACAGTGGGTTAAATGGGAACGGTGTATGAAGTTGAAGGCACGACAATCATCACTTCAGAGTCTGCTCTACCTAACTTTTTGCAATCCTATAAAATGGGTCTTGCATACAAAAGTCACTCGTATTTGTGCAATCTACATTACTCTGAAAGAAGGGTTAAGAATGGTGTAAGGCAACTTACCAAGACTGAGTAATGTGATAATACCATTGAGCTGAATAATTAGATTCATAAGGAATAAGTAAAAAGAAAACTTTAATAATCAAAAGAATTGAACAAAAAAAAAAAAAGACCTTAGGTTAAGAATTTACTTCTCTCCTTATTTCTGAGAATTACACATCTATAATCAAAGCTCTGTATTTCCTTTTTCATCTTTCCTGGATAGATGTTCAGCGCAGTAAGCTCATTTTACACATTAGTATCTATTATTCTGCACATCTCTTTCAGCTGCCTAAAACCTTTGCTGTGTGATTCATCTGCAAAAGAAGAAAGGCAATGAGCAACTCATAAAAAAAGACTAATAATTAGAATTGATGGTATATGACTGTACCAATCAGTGAGCCTAAGCTTGAGAGTTGCAGAGTAAGGTCACCTGAGTACTACCCAGAGAAGGGTAAGTAGAATCAGCATGAACAGCATGCTAGTCAAGCAAAACTTTTAATTCAAATTTTTACATTTGGCATATGTAATAAGTGATATCTTTTCTCTATTAGGCTTTCCTAGTTTCTTTTCAGAACTAATTTGTGAAAAAGAAATGGAAACTCTGAACAATACACCTTTTCTTCTTTAGCTCCAAGAATATCCTTATGTATGATGTGGTAAGTAAGTAACATGCCAGGTATTAAACTGTTGATATCCCATAGTCCTTCTGGTGGTTTTTGTTGAGAGTTCATTAGTGCAGCTGCAAAAGGAAAACTCTTGTATAAAGTTTCCATTGCATATCATCACTCCAATAGCCTTCTGATTTCTTCCTTATTTTTTAGTTCTGTGCATCCAAACTTGCAATCTTTCCTTTGTCTGCTTTTACAGAGGAGATGGAATACAGGTCAATCAAATGGGTGTACAATTTATGTAATTAAGTGTCTTCTATTCAATTTTAATTTTTTTTTTTGGGGAGGGGGATGGGTGCAGAGTGGGACTTCTAACTGGTTGAGTTTTCCCTGTCTTTTAGTTGGGAAGATATACATTTAAGATGTTCTTTTGGTTTTGGATGTTATATTTTCAAGTAGACAAAGCTATTTAATATAGTGCAGAGCCATGTACTTCAGTGCTGAGGGCAGTTGTAAACCTCAGGCAAACATGAATCATTTTTATTTTTTTTTAAGGAAAGGGTGATATCTTAAAAAACTGCAGACAATTTTTAAAATTTATTTTTAAACTAAAATTGTGGTATTCTAAAACCACAGGAAAAAATAAAATTATAGAATCTACTCATCTCTAATTATCTGATTGTCACAAGTTGCAGATTTCTTTACAGTTGCATCCTGTTCATTGACCAAAACCCAAAAGATTATAATATGTAATTACAGTATATTGCTATATTATCTCAATTCTGAGTTTGCTTGCATACCTTTAGTGGCTGATAAGAGGATTTTACTATAATTTTTACAAGTTATTAATTAATATTATGCATGTACTTACATCTCAGATAGATATATTTCATCCATTAATTGTATAATAATGAGTATTATTATACAATTAGCATATTAGCACATTAGTAAAGGAAATAGTAATGAAATATATGTGATTAAGAAAAACTCTTCCATTTACAGCAGAAGGAAAAAATACCTGTAATTAATCTGTTTTAACAGGAAGTTCAATATAAGTGTAGTGGGAAAATTTATATTTTAGAAAAATCAATGAATTTTTTTTGTAATTTTTGAATCTAACTCAAAAAAGTGGTTAAGAGAATGTAAAGATGCATAACATGTGAATGGAACACAGTATGACCACACATGAAAAATTCTTGCATCTCTTTTAAAATCTTCATACACTCAAGAAAATCTGTCATTCTTCATTCAAAATAAACAATAAAAACGGAACAGTAACTTCAAATTGTCAGAAAGTGTTTTTTCATGTTTTCCTCATTCTTTGCACAATTTTCTAGATAAGAATGGCAATCATTTAAAGTAAAATCATCATCTGTTTGACATTAAAAATGTATATCTAGAAATTTATTTTCCTTTCAAAATAAAGACCTGCTTTGCCTTCTTCTAACAGCCGGAATTGATTTCCTAAAAAAACCCTCATCCATTTTCAAAACTTAATCTTTGGAAAGCTTAAAATGTCACATCATCTAGATTATAAGTTTTTACTTTTAGGCTGAGTCTTCGCCTGTGGAGAGTAATTTTGTGCAGAGATTCTTCATCACAACTCTTTTTTCTGAGAGACTTAAAGAAAGCTGGTTCTTGTCATCTGCATAAGCTTTGCCACTGGGAGAATAAAACAAAAGATCTGTCAGATGTACAAGCTCCCAGGTCCCAGAGAATATGAGGCAGTATAAGTGAGTAAACCTACATAAGATATTCATATATGAAGACTGTTAAATAACAGAGGAAAAAATTCTCTCTGTCATCATTACAAGTTCCAATCTTGTTATTACAACCCCAGTTGCAAAAAAAACCAAATAACTTTCTAATTACTTAATATTTTCTCGATTTTTCTTGGCTGTTAGACTGGCAATTGCTCTGCTACCAAAATATCTGCCTACTTATAGGTAAATGTCATGGCACTTCCTCGTTTTCTTCCAAAGATTAGGTATACCAAGTTTTTCATAAATGTCTCAAGAAAGAGTCTTTCTTTTGGACCAGAAAACACTCTTGAAGGAAAGACATAATGGGAAAAGGACTTTGTAGGCGGTAAGATATGATGTAAATTAAGTGATTGTCAATATCTATGAATAAACTATAAAACTATATCAACTATGAATAAAATTAAATATTTTAGGATTTCAGCCTTTATATATGTAAATAGTAAAAATCCCACTCTTTTATGAGACAACTTTGTTTTGGACATCCTCTAAGTCACTCAGATATTTCATTTGAACAATTTTTAATGACTGTACTACTACTTATAATAAATCCCACAAACAGATATCAACACCTCAAAATAAACCAATTACCTATAAGCTTAGTTATTTTTTTCCTCAGCATATAATACATTTTTGCACAAAATCAAGTCTCAAAATCCAATTTCTGTTCAGCTTTTCTATTTTTTTGGACAGTCAAGGGCAAAATATGGCACTTCCTTTTTGCTACAGAAACAGTAATACTTTATTTCAATATTTTACTGCAGTGGAGGACTCCTGACATTCTATTGGATTAGTAAGGAAAGTGAAAGAGATATCTAAAATGGGAATAGGTTGAATACCTGACTATACAGTAGTTAGAATGGATCAATGAGAGCACATATCAAAGGTCATTCATTTCCCAGACAATGCAAATCCAAAGGTCATTTCACCTGAAAAAAGTCAAATTCTTAATACACTATATCTTGAAGGAAAAACATGCAATTTAAACAGTATATGAGATAACTAAACTTCTGAAAATGAAACAAAGAAGTGGTTTTAAAAGTTTGAAAGCAATTCAAATTTAATTTGAAATGGACTGAAGAGCCTTTTAAATTTTATCTTTACATGTTCTTTTAACTTGTAAGAATCCCTTTGAGGACTGGTTTAATCTGCATAAGTACATTATGTGCTTTCACAAGTCTTTCATAATTTGCACTCCAAATGCTTCAAAATCCTGGTTTCAAGGGTCTTTTTGGGTGAGTTTTTAGGGTTGTGAGGGTTTTTTTTAAATCCATGTTACAGTTATGAAATGTAATGAAGAAATTTCTCTTAGGAAAGTGATGAAGGGCGATTAGGACACCAGAATTGAATCAGTATAGGAAGTTAAATGTCGAAGGCCTAGGGTTCAAAAATGCATTAGAAAATAGTTAAGTTCCAAATATACTTAAAATTATATTTCTAATTATAAAATTCTCAGAGATTCATATTGTCCTCTACCAATGTCATTGTTGAAGAAATCATATCCACAATATCTGGTGTAAATTCAATTTTATCTTCCACTCTGCTAATACAAAGTACTAGCTCTATACTTCAAGCACAGTGATTTAGACCAGTTTCATATACATTCTACAATAACATAAACTGTCTCTAAGAGAAGGAGAAGCAATTATGAAATATTTTCTCATTTATTTTTCTCCTTATAGAAAGTTCACAGACAATTTACAGGGATGTAGGATGATGGTGTCTCACAGTGTATCAGCTGCTCCACTGATCATGCCAGTATGATTCAAGACTTTTGGTGTCAAACTCATCAATTCAACTTGGGCAATTAACTTTGCTCCCACAGATGTTTAAGGTGCCTGTGGGTTAATTAACTTGGGGTAGCATTTATCAGGTTAACACCCACAAAGAGTAATCTGCCTACACTGACATCCACTAAGTATTATTGTGACACTTCTAAGAGACTGTGAAAAGACCTTATTGAAACTGTTGGAAAAGGCACTCTTTCCAAATATAGCTTTGTTAATTTAAAAAAAAAATAATCAGAGTACGCAATGGTTCTTTCTTAGTATTCTTGACCGAAATCAGGCAAATTTCTCTAAACAATGATAGTTTTGGTCCAAATATCCAAAATAACAGAGCAACCTGAATCACTAGACCCCAAACTGCCTCAGCTACTGCAACCAGGCAGGATGCTGTTCAAACTGTTACCTGCAAGGCTGGGTAGATTAAAACTATATCTTTGTTTTTTAAACTCAAACCTAGATCTGTTTTCATGTTTATGCTTGGAGATAAAATCTTTTTCAAACTCCCCTCTCTCAACCACTTATGCAGTTTATAGACCAAGATGTTGGCAATGACTCCACATTGCATATTTTCTATCTACTCTTGGAATTCAAACCGTCTTGGAGATGACTGGGGACTTGTCAGTACATGCACTGTTTGCTCCCTCGGAGCAGCAAAGACACAGTGTAGCCATTAATTGTATTTTACAATCCTAGGGGGAAGAAAGAAAAATAGGCACTAAGAAAGACTGACATGTACAGTGGGATTTGCTTGGACTATTTTTCTCCATCTTAGAAAGTACTGAGTTATTGATGCTATGCTATTAAAAAATCAATTTGACTGTAAAAGTCTTCCCCTTACCAGGGATGACTGAATGAAAAAAATTGTGGACTAAAACACCAAATAACTGACTGGTACTCAAGTACTTACTGAGTTCATTTATGTCTTTTAATTTCTAAGAGCTATTTAATTTCCTAACCCTAAGCAAACAACTCCTCTAGAAAACAGGAAAAAACCCATCCCATAAACATTTTCTTCAAGAGATATTTTAAAAGGTATTCCACCTCTCCTTTGGCTTTGAAGAGCTTCTTTCAACTACATCAAACTGCATGATTTCCTATTAAGGCTTCTAAGAAAACTGTACAGATGTATTTAATCCTACTGATATTTTTTTTGCACCATTAAAAACTGTAGACATGGTATCAGTCAGTGATTCAAAAGCACTGAAAGTTCTTCAGGCCAATAAGTAATAGTAAATATAAGTAAAAATTAATAGATGCAGATGCTTAAAGTTATTTCTCTTTCTGCCTGCACTGGTAGAGATATTTTAAGGCATCTCAAGAGTCAATTTAGTAGTAAAAGAGTTACAAACTTGACAACAGCTTATAAACCCTTATAAATCCTCAGGTTATGAGTGATGTGGCAACCAGATTGAAGAGCTTTTCCCACTGCTTACCAAAGCATGTAACAATACTACAATTACAAGAGATTTCTTTGGAACATTTCTTCAATGATCTCCATCAAGACTGCTTTAAGGCAGAGAGGAGGCTGTGGCTTCCCTGGCCTCTGGTTCAGTCACATCCTTGCTACGGCACATGCAAACACAGCAGGTGTGCTCAAGGTGCAATAGGCTGACATCTGTCTGCTGTCCAACCTGTTTGGCTGAGTCCCCCTGAACTGTCTTGAACCTGTCAGAGCTGCTGCACACATGTCCTGGGCTGCACAAAATCAGATGCAATTCCACCATTTGCTGAGGTCACAGCTGAAGCACTCAGCACAAAACACAGGAAAATCTGGTGTTCACACTAGTTTGGGGACAGCTTCAGCAAATGCTATAGGCACATTTGCTATGTCTAATCATCCCTAGGAGGAAATTAGCTGGCAGTTAAGCAAACTAATGCAGTGTCCTTTATTTGATCTTCAGCTTTCTGGAGATACAGAAAATCAATTGAGTTGCAGTGCAGCAATTGTAGGCTTGAGCATAAACGTTCCTTGCCATAAGAGAAATCACTCATCAAGCACACTTCTTTGTTTCAGTGTGCTGTAACAATACATTATAAAGTATTTAATGCAATTTTATTTCATTCACATGAATAGACAAAAGGAGCTGCTCTCCATTCCACTCTTCATAACACCCCCTCTCTCAAAAAAGTATCAGGATCATAAGTTAAACATTCAGCATGGCTTATCTTAAGCCAGTTCTGCTGACATTCATTGTTGTAGTAATTTAAATGATTCATAACCTATTTTTCAGAAAAAAAATGTACTCACTTAGCCTGTCAGAATCAACATGTTATGTTCTCTGAGACCATACAGTACAGATTTGTATGTGAGTTTCAAGCAATCTTATAAAAAGCAAATCACACATACACAACTTGGAAAAGTTTAAGGGCACTATGGATCCCAAATTCAATGGACGAGACCTTCACAAAGCAATTCAAATCCTCGCTGTGGATCTTGGAGCAAGAATGAACACTAAAAGCTCCCACATGTGCCATGGACCTGTACTATGCATCCCATCCTGCAGCTTCTGAGCTGAAACACAGAAGGGAGAATGCCAAGATTACAGCACAGAGGGTAGAAAGCCAAGATTATATTCTCCACTTTGTAAGCAGAATCTAACATAAAAATTAGAAATGGATTTTGAAAAACTCCAAAACAAGTGGACTCAACACATTTCGACATCCCCTCCAAATCATAACGCATCCAGCTGAAACTGAATATTCTTTAAGCAGTTTGATATGCAAACTCTTTTTTGGTGGGGAAATAAACTAGGCACTTAAAAGCAGTAGATCCAAAAAAACCGCAGTACAGTCCAAACAAATAAAGAAAGCCACAACTATTGAAACCATAGAAGTCTGTCTTCTCTAGTTATTGAAACATTATTTGGATAAGATTTTGCATGAGCAGGGCAGAATCTAATATTAATATTTAACACTACATTTCAAATGCATTTAGGGATTCATTGTGTCTTTAGAATTCTCACCATCACAGAAAATCCGATATAAAATTTTTCAGACTTTTCAAATACTGTAAATAGCATGATTCATTTTTGTTGCTGCAATTTTGCTGTCAAGTCTTTTGGGTTTTAGTCTCTAAAAGTCAATATCTGAAATTTTAAACCCCTCAAGCTTCAATTGCATTGTGGCTTTTCATACAGAATTAATATCAACCTTGAATTAAGTATTAGAAAATTACAGCATCTTTCAATCACAGTATAATTTAAAAAATCTTCAAATGAATTGAGCATCAATTCAGAGAAAATCTCTATTTTCACTGTAAACACAGGGCCATAATTCTTCACACTAAAAAGTGATCTGAAAGCAACTATTAAAGGGATTTTAATGGAACTTAATGTCATCTACAATTCAATTTACAAAATGAGCTACATTTTAGAAAACAACCCTTTAGACAAGCAATATCGTTGCAGCAATTTTGAGTCAAAGTCCTAATTAAGCCTAATTTATTTCAAAGGGTTTATAGTTAGAAATACAGATTTACAATATTGTAATGTTTTAGTATATGTAACTGACTGAATATTTCTTGCTTAACATGAACCTACCATTTAAAGTACAAGTACCAGAAGTTGCACAGTTCTTAGTGTTTCTGCATAGTGCCCCTTGGAAACAGATTTGATAATAATTTATGAATTATTATATAGTGTGGTTCCATGGTTTAACCCCAGCCAGCAGCCAAGCCCCACACAGCTGCTCACTCACTCCCCCACCAGCAGGACTGGGGAGAGAACTGGAAGAGTAAATGCTGAAATAGTCAAGAGTTGATATAGACAGGTTAAAAGGGAAAGTAAATTTGTACAGAGAAGCAAAGCAAAACAGTTAATTGAGTCTCCACTTTTCAAGAGCAGACAGGTGCTCAGCCATTTCCAGGAGAGCAGGGTCCCATCACATATGACAGTGATTTGGGAAGGTAAATGTTATCCCTCCAAACATCTCCCTCTTCCTCCTTTTTTTCCCCACTTTATATACTGAGCATGGTGCCACATGGTGCCTTTGGTCAGTTTGGGTCACCTGTCCCAGCTTGTGTCTTCTCCCAAAGCAAATGGCACACAAAAAGCAGAAAAGGCCTTGGCTCTGTGCAATCCCTGCTCAGCAATAACAAAACATCTCTGTGTTATCAAACCTGTGTTCAGCACAAATCCAAAACACAGCCCCATAGCAGCCACTGGGAAGAAAATTAACTCTGCCCCAGCTGAAAACAGTGCATGTGGCTAGATTTATATAAGGAGATCCATCAAGGATTGATCCAATCTTTGGTATAAGTCTCAGTCTTTCAGGGTGCTTAAGGAGGGTGCAAACACAAAGAGCAGAACTGTAACACTTTCTAAGCAGAGAGTATTCCACACTCCAGTGGATTTAGAAATACACCCCTAACATGTTAAAAATAAAATAAAAGTCTTCCAGACTCTATTGTGATATAAAACAATTCCAAACCAACAGGTGGTAGTCCTTATTCTGGTTTTGAAAAGCTCCTAGCAGGTGTTATATTTCAAGGCTTAGTACACTAATGAAATCATTATGCCCACTGAAAAAAGTGTAAATTTATTTAGTATGAGTAACAAAGCGCAGCACAAAAAATTTTTTTGCATTTGTTGCATTTGTTTCTTTTTTTTGGTTGATATTGTAACCACTGATGTAAATGTTATAAAATGAAAATGAGACATTCCAGACAATGTAGGGATAATAATTTTTAAAATCCATCATAAAAATCATTTTCCACATCATCTAAGGAGTTACACAGTAAAATTTTTTTAGTTTGTTTTGTTTTTAAATCAGGTCATTATTTGTTATCTGCACAGCGACAAAATTACTTGTTTCCTCTGTAAGATCTTTTGAGCTTTATGTTTTCCTGACATCTGAATTTTTTCACCTTCCAAATGTAGCTCTTGAAAGCATGATGGCTCTATTTGTCAGAACATTTATCCTAAGGTGAGCAGCTCTGTTTCAAATCTATTTTCACCTGAGATGCTTCATGCTTTTGACAACAGTTCCCTAAACATCATCTAATTTGAGCCAGAGTCACACTCCACTGCCTTGGGGAAATGAAGAAACTGGGCAAAAAAGAGCACAAGCTTCAGTGCAACATGGAAAAAGAAGGATGGCTGTGAAGACATAGGAGCTGAGTAGTTAATGTTGATACCCCATTCACCCAGGAGTAAAGTTGTTGACTCCAGAACTTTCACTTATTCTCAACAAATTCCCTGATCTACCAGTGGCTTAAGAAACAAGCAGATGCCACTTTCAAAATGCGAGAGCTCTTTAAACAAGACGTCAGGTTTGTAGCTTATAGGTCTTGGGGGGGAAAAAGGAATGTTTTTGTTCTTTCCTCCCTCATTTAAAAGGATTTCTTGGGAATTTGTGGCCCCAGTTGATGGGGAGCTGAATAACATCCCAATTTTCAAAAGGGCAAGAAGGATGATCCTGGAAACTACAGGCCTGTCAGTCTCACTTCAGTGGCTGGTTAAGTCATGAAGATTATTCTGGGAGATATTGAGAAACATCTGAAAGAAAACACAGCCAGTACAGCTTCACAAGGAGAAAGTCCTGCTTGTAAAATTTGATTTACTTTTCTGAAAAGGTAACCCACCTAGTTGAGCAAGGGAAGCCAGTTGATGCAATCTGTTTGGATTTCAGGAAAGCTTTTGGTACCATCACTCACAGGATATTTCAGGACAAAATATCCAGGCCATATCTGCATAAAAACAGCATGTGATGGGTGAGCAAGTGGATTATGGATCAGGCATGAAGGTTATAATGAATGGTGTGACACCAAATGGGGACCTGTGGGGTCTGCAGGGCTCCATCCTCAGACCTGTGCTCTTCATCCTCTTCATTAATGACTTGGACACGGGATTCCAAGGAATACTAAGCAATATTTCAGATGATACAAAACTGAGAGCTGTTGACTCCCTTGAAGGCAGAGAGGCTCTCCAGAGAAACCTCGACAAAACAGAGGGCTAGGCCATTCCCAATTGTATGAAGTTTAACAAGGGCGAGTGCCCAATTCTGCATTTGGGATGGGGAAACCTGGAGGTACAGACAGACTGGGGAATGAGATGCTGGAGAGCAGTGCCACAGAAAGGGACCTGGGGGTCCTGGTCAATGGCAAGTTGAACATCAGCAGTGCCCTGGCAGCCAGGAGGGCCAAGCGTGTCCTGGAATGCACCAGTCACAGCATCACCAACCAGGCAAGGGAGGAGATTGTCCCACTCTGCTCTGAGCTGGGGCAGCCTCACCTCGAGTGCTGGGGGCAGTTTTGGTGCCACAATATATGAAAGACATGAAACTATTAGAGAACATCCAAAGGTGTGCTCAAAGGTCCCCATCAAAGATGCTGAAGGGCTTTGAGGGAAAGCTGCATGAGGAGTGGCTGAGGTCACTTGGTCTGTTCAGCCTGGAGAAGAGGAGATTGAGGGGAGACCTCATTGCAGTCTACAACTTCTTTGTGAGGGGAAGAGAAGGGGGAGACATTAGTCTCTCTGAAAATCAGTGATAGGACCCCTGGAAATATCCTGAATTTTATCAGAAGAGATTTGGGTTGGATATTAGGAAAAGGTTCTTTCACCAGAGGATGTTTGGGTGCTAGAACAGTCTCTCCAGGGAAGTGGCCACAGCATCAAGCCTGCCAGAGTTCAAGAAGTATTTGGACAATGAAAACATGGTGTGACCCTTGGGGCGTTCCTCTGCAGGGCCAGGAGGTGGGCTTGATTCTTGCGAGTGACTTTCATCTCAAAATGTTCTGTGATTCTGTGAATTGAAGCTATTTGGTCTTGGCAATGATTGAAGTTCCTAAGTTTTAAGTGAGTAGAATTAAGAACAAATTCTAAAAAATAAAATCCAAACAAACAAACAAAAAAAGTACAATATAAATTTTTCATGAAAAACTGAGGTGTTCAAAAAAATACAATGTTGAGTCACTGCTTCATATTATCAACATCAACAAAGCTTTCATTTGCTTGGACTTTTCTGATTAACAGAAAAATAAGCAGAATAGTATTGTTACTGCTGTCATTTTTTTCTATTAAACTGAAGGGTGCAGTTTCTATATTGTTGGGATACAATTTCCTACATACATCAATGTTTGTATTGCCTGTGCAGAGCACTTATAGTTCACTTCTGGCCAGTCGTTCTTCTACATTGCAGGAGTCCACTGTATCACTTTTCTGCAAAATAAGATAAATCAGACTCTTGTTGAAAAGACCACATGCAATGCAGTCTTTTGTACTGGATCAAAAAGTGTCAACTAATAGGTACAAACCAGGAAGATTTCACTCATTTGTCTTATTAAGGGAAGTTAAAAGTAACTATTCATCATCATAGCTATATGTTCAGCTGTATCCCAGTGTATTATATATCTAGTTCCTGACTGTGCTAACAGAACCTCAGTGCAATCAACAAGACATATGGAGGAAAGACTGAACAGTGCTTCAGCCATCCATCATGATTCTGCAGGTCTTGCTGAATCACATAAAGTGAAGAGCTCAGAATCTTGAACACCCAGGGCTGTTGGAGGACAAAAGAACTTTCAGTGGAAGTGCTGTTTTCTGTTAGAAATAGAAAGGTGTTCACAGGCTTCCATGTTCCTTTCAAACTACAGAAGAAGATGATTCTGGAATAGTGTGATACTTTTCCTGTCAGACTTCAAATGGTCAGAAGACAAAAAGATATTTTTATAGTCAATTATGAACAGGACACTGCATAGTATATGATGTCCCTCACATATAAGTAAAAGCAGAATCCTCGAATATAATAGAACTAGGGATGCAAATAACCAGATGCAGAATCTCCTTTTCCTGAAAAGAAAATAAAAATTTTTTTAAAAAAGGTGCTATTTGTCACAAATGAACAAATACCCATCCTATGATTTTGTTTGCCAGATAATAGCATCAGTTACAGTGTGTAAACCTGTATAAAACCCCAGCATCCTATGAAGAATGTCTAGGACTGAAAAACCAAGCAAGAGAACAAAAATACTTTTGGGTAGAATTCCATCTGCCACCTTACCTACAATTGCACTGCTTTTATAGATCTTTCTTGGAGAAGCAGCATATCTCATGGTTTTGGGGAAAATCATAACCCCTACAACACGTACAGCTGCATTGCAGCACATACTGTGATGTTAATTAGAAACTTTCTGAATGCCAAGAAGAAAGAGATTCTAAATATAGCCAGCTCTGCAGATTATACAAAATTTCTTTTGTCTCTGCACACCTGCATAGGCCAGGGCAGTATTTTATCTTGGCAGGGCGTTTTGGACTGGTATGTACAGCCTCATGACAAGTGATAACATTTTAAATAAAGCAACATTAAGAAATCAAGGGACAATAACAATATCCTACTAAGTTGTTAATATGCTTAATGTCTAATACTCATTGGCATCTATGATGTGATTGGTCTTCACAACTTGCTGTCCTGGGATACATCTCCCCATCCCTGAAAAATGAAGCAAGAATCCCTAAGGCAGCCATAGAGACATTCATAACCCTCTACATTACTGAAAACCAGAAAATTTATTATTTAGGGCCTCACAACAGTTTTAACATGCTAATAGGACTGTACCAGAGCCCAAGGAATTCATAGTTTAGCATAATTAAGCATTTTTGTGACTCATCCCAACCACATGAGTACAGAGATGACACATCCTTCTTGCAAACTAAGGAAAATAGAAAACTTGAATACACCAGGGAATTCCTTTTTTTTTTTTTAATTGATCCAGCAATTACCTCACAAGTGCAGGCTGGAAAATTACCTCAGGAAGTAGGTTATTGGGCATAGGAAGTATTCAGAAAAGTCCCCAGCTATGGTAATACAGCAAAGTCTTACTGGTACTAAGTATTGACATCAATAAATGTTTTCCTCAGAAGAAGACATTTTCGCATTTTATCTAGTCCTGTACTTCCTGAAGAATCCTCCAGTAAGTCAAATAAGCAAAACTAAAAAACAGGAGCTGAATTGGTCCTTTGAATTTATGATGATGTCTAAGAAAGAAAGAACTGCACCTTACTATGTGTCCCTTTAAGAGCTTGCAGGGCTAGTGACAGGAAACATTAATGTTTAGGGTGGGTTTGATTACAAAAGTGACAATAAAAATTCGCAGCTGTCTGGTTTTCATTGTTTTCCAGCAAACAATCACTTTGAAAAAGGTTTTAAAGTATTTTCTTGATTGCTAAAGTACATGCTTCATCTGGCTTTTTGAATATAGAAATATTTGGTCAGAATTTTGGTTTTCAGACACAAATCTCACTAATACACTTTGTTTTCTGTCAAAGTATTTTTCAGAGTATCATCATTCATTACTATTGTGATATCACCAATTTAAGGCAAATGTAGAAATAAATTCCAGAGCAAGACAAAAATTTTAGAAAAAGCAAGTCTATTAAAATGACCATAAATTAGAAGAATTTCTTTAAGATTCAAAGGGACATAGGTTTATCAGCATTGCAGACATTTGGAAAATCGTAAAACCAACAGGGCTTTTCTGTGTCTGAAAGGAAAATGCAGCCTGATGGAAGTCATGCTGCCATCGTCCTTAGAAATGGCCATGCTGGCTCTCTCTAGGATAATTTTATTCCTAGCAATGAGTGCAGTGATGTGTTTTAGAGTTAGGATGAGAGTAATTTTCATTACTGCTGAGCAGAGCTCACACAGAGGTTTTTCCTGTTCCTCACCCCACCAATGAGATGGGTCAAGGTGCACACAGGGCCAGAAGGGGACACAGCCAGGGCAGCTGATGCCAGCTGACCATGAACATATGGAAATTCCTTACTCTGGATGGTGTTGTGCTCAGTATATAGAGCTGAGGAGGAGGGAGAAAAGGAAAGATGTCCAGAGGATGGTGTATTTCTTTCCAAGTCACTGTTATGGGTGATGGAGCCCAGCTTTCCAGAGAATGGCTGAACATCTGCCTGTCATGGGATGTGCTGAATGAATGTCTTATTTTTCTTTCCTTGTGTGTGGCCTTTGCTTTCCCAATTAAATTGCCTTGATCTCAAGCCACAAACTTTCTCACTTTTACTTTTGCAATTCTCTCCCTGGCATGGATAGGGTTATTTTCTAATAAGTTCTTCCATGTGGGACACCTGAAAAGCCAAAGGACCTTGCTTTTTACACAGGTAAACAAATATTTTCTTCAAGTTAAACAAATTATTACAGCCACATCTGTGGTAGGAATGTGTTATTGTTATTTTAGTGTAGGCAAGCTCAATCATTACTGCCACTGCACTTTGCAGAAAACACATATCAACTTTTATACTCAGCTACAAAATATTTTTTATAGATCCACTTCCTTAAAACAGATTTACAAAGTCACTAATAATTAATATTTGACCATACTTATAGTAAATGTGTTGCAACTAAAAATAACAGCATTTGAATTGTGTAATTCTTAGGAAAATTAGCAATATATATATAACTAATTGTAAGCTAATGTTTGAAGGTGAGAAGTGTACACCACCCTTCTAAGCAAATGGAATTATAAATTCAGATACTGATAGGTGACCAAATCAAGAAATGAAGAAAATATATTATAGTCCCAGTTGCTAGTTTTAGATTGTTTCAGATTCTTTTTTCTTTATACAATTAAAAACGAAGATAAAATATTTAAAAACAAATAAAAAGTCTACATCTTAAAATTTCAATAAACGATTGAGGGGTTTTTTTTCCTTGGCTAGTGTTTTTCTGATTGATTGATTTTCTCTGTTGTTGGCTTGGGTTTTTTCCTCCATCTAGCTTGCTTTAAATACACCTTCAGAATCATTCTACTGTGAGATAGAAGACTCATGTGCCATTTTTTTATATTCTTTAAGTGACATTTTAATTCTAATTTTTTTTCCTATCACTACCCATTTATGGGGTGTTTTTCCATTCACTCACAAACTGCAGAAAAGAGGTTTTTTTTCTGCAACAAGAAATGAAATGGGTATCAATAACAAAGCTAAGAATATAGTAAAATTTTCCAAGATTTGGGTAGAAACAGGAGAGAAAGAAAGAAAAAGAGTCATTTGAACGAAACTCTGAACAGGAACACAGTGAGTTAGGGAAAAGATACACATACACAAAAATCTCTTCAGACAAAACTACTTGTGAATATAAAGATGCACTGTAGGCCCTCAGTGAGGACATTTGTTTAATTAAATAAGGTATGGATACCATATTACCAATTTCAACTCTTCACCCAGTGGCTCTGGGTCAAGATTTAAATTCTTTCCAAAAATTCATAGCTTAGAGAAGAGAGTATTTCTGACATTATATTTACTGTAACTTTGTTTTATTTTAAGAATTATAATTCTTTCTCTCAGTTTGAAAATTATTAGTCAAAACCACTTCTTTATGTTCGTCTATCATTGATACTGATGTGATTTCTCAAATAAAGAAGTGAATGAAAAAATCCATATTTAACAAGTTTAATGAGGCACAGCTAGAGTAAATGGATATTGCCTCGCTAGTTTCCATAATATTCCTTAAAATCAGTGGATCCCTAAGAATAGACATTTTCAGCCAATCTGGTTTTGGTGGGGGTTTTTAAGCAGAGATGTTAGCTGTCCAGAAATAATGAAAAGAAAAATGTTATCTAATCAGTGCAGAAGAAATATGTCAGTACATTAGAACAGGAGTAATGAAAAGCGTGAAAAAATATTAGAAATGACCAGAAATTGTTGGCTGAACAGAATACAGAAAGCTTTTAATATAAAATATAAATCATGTATAAATTAGAAATTTAATTGATGTGCCTGTAAGAATCTGTACATTCAATAAACTGCATTAGAGCTGTTTAATCAGTAACTTAATTCTCTCTCAGATCTGAATCCCAGGAAAGTGAGGAAAAAAAGTGGAAAAAAGCAAAACTGAGATGGAAACATCTAAGGAAAATAACACCTGAGGACAACAACAATCAGACGAGAAAAAAAGACCTTATAAAATGGTTGGAACACAACCAATTGATCAGATGGTTGCAGATTACTTTCCAGAAGTTCATTAGAGATCAAAAGAATTTCAGTGAAGACATGACTTTCAAAACACGACATGCTGTATTGAAGGTAATTCATAAAACCAAGCATTTTAACCACTATGCAAGAAAAAATAATGCTACTAACAATTTTTTAAAAATCAACACTTTGTTTAGGATCAAATTTCTTTGCAGTAGGATATCCATGAGGAAATGGAATGAAGCTGTATCAGAGAAAGTTCAGAATGGGCATTAGGAAAAGGTTCTTCACTGAGAAGTTGCTCAGTCACTGGAATCAGTTCCCTACGAATGTGGTTGTGGCATCAAGTCTGTCAGAGTTCAAGGAGTATCCAAACGATGTTCTTAGCCCTATGGTTTAGTTTTATACAGTCCTGTGAGGACAGGATTGTAAGTCCAACTGATAGCTGGACTTAATGATCCTTATGCATCACTTTCAAACAGAGAAATTCTATGACTCTCTGACAGTGGCCTTGTAAAAAAGGCTCCAGAAAGAGAAAAAGAGTCAAATGAAGAGTCAAATATTTTGAAGGGCAATTTTTTTTTTGCCATTTTCATAAGACAATGTATGAATTGTTATACTATAGCTCATTTGATCAAAGTATTTTACAACATACCAGTTATTGATATGAATTATTTGGCCTTTGTTTAAAAGGACATGAATTTTCTATGCAATACACAGTTGAAAAGAAACTGTCCACAGAATGCTCTCAACCACATTTGCATGCTAGTGTCAAGCTCCTGGCAGCTCTCTGCAACAAATACTGTGCAGCATGTAGGACAATCGACTTGAAAAAAATAACTTGAAAAACAGCCCTCAGAAGGAAGCAGGCAGAACAGGTTGTACAAAGGAAAATACTCTTTATTTAGTTATTTAGATTACCCTTGGTTAGCCTAAAACTTACATGTGGCATCTTCTTTAGCTACATTTTATGCAGCTCTCTCTGCTAAATCTTTCTACCAATACATCTTATTTGCAAAGCAAATAGACCTGTGCATTAATTACCCAATCTTCTATTCAGGTTTCTGGAAAGAGTGGAAACAGAGGCAGTCAGGAAGAAGGAACAGTAGGAAAGCTACAAGGAAGCTTCTTTTACTGGCAGTCTGTGGGATGCAGATAAATTCCAGATGCTCTTAATGAATCAAGCCAAAAGCTGACCAAATTCAACTTCCTCCATGGCAGGATTTCTGGACCAGGCAAAAACCTTGCCAGAGATCAAGCTGTATGACATGAACTGATGGAGGCCATCCCCAGCCAAGGGATGAGCACTGAACATGTTAGTGTCAGAATCCTGCACTTCTCTGAGATGCTGAAAATGCTTTGCATGCTGAAAGTTGTGTAGTTATATTAGCACAGTGCCTTACCTGAACAACACACTTAATGACTCAGCAAGCTTATGAACCAGGCAGAATGCTACACTAGCGTGGCCCGACTGCTCCTGGTACTAGAACAAACTGCTCCAAGCTTGCTATGCTGTCTCCAGATAGCACTGCCTTGTGATGTGTGGTTGGACTTGAATGGCGTGAAGGATTAAAATAAAATTTACAAAACATATTATCTCCTGTTTATGTTTCAGGTACCTGAACTAGGCAAAGATTGCCTGCCAAACCATATAAAAATAGTTTGAAAAAGTGAAACCATAAGTGCAAAGATAAAACTACAAAGGTTAAAAAACAATTATAATACAGTGTTAAAAAAGCAAAATTACTAGCATTGTTGACAACAAAGACCCAGTCTTTCTTAGACTTTTGACTTTTCTTCTTTCCTCTCTTGTGCTGCCCATCTTTCCTTTTACCCCTCCCAGTCAGATCAAGGGAGGAGGTTATTATCATAATTGCAGGAGTGAGAGAACAATGCTTTTCAATTTTGCTGCAGCAATCATTCACTGAAACATTTATTGATTGAAAAAGCCCCATGAGAATTCTGATTATCCTAACATTTTCTCTGGAAGTGAAAAGAATGGGCTTTCTTATTTCATTTTATGCAAAATTACAGTAATTGGTATCTGACCTCTTTGGAATAGACTGTCAAGCTTTACACTGCTGGATTTTTTTCATCGATTCAATTATTTAAATTATGGCTATCTCAAAAGGAGCAACAGGGTGCAAACAAGAATAGAATATTTAAATGAAACTGAAAACTGATTCTCCACCACTACCCCATTAACACAAAACATGCTATTAGCTGAGAATCCAACCTCTGGAGGCTTCCAACACTTGGATTAAAATTTAGTTTTTAAATAATTAAAATAATCCAGCACAAACAAGGACAAATGACATTTCTGACAACTAAAAAAAAAAAGCTACATGAAAATACAAGGATAGAAAAAATAAAAAGCCTAATCAATATGTAAGAATGTATGTTGGAGAAATAAGTCATTCGTGATGGTCTAAGATGAATTACTCATTCTGAGCACATAGCTTTATAAAACATAAAACAAGGATAGAAAAAGAGACGGCAGCTCAGTAAATTGCCTGCAAGGTCAAATGCTTTCCAGAGCAATCACCACTAAAAGTCACCATTGCCAACTGGTATCATAGAAACAGTATGCTTCTTTCCTAACCAAGACAGGAGAAAGGAACTGACTTGTCATTCACATGGTAAATCCCTTCAAAACCAACCTGGGCACAATTTTGTAGGAGTTAGCAGTGGTTTAATCTCAATTTGCCTTAAACTGAAAAAAATATCTATTCTGACCTCAAGTAGTTAAAAAATACTAGGAGGCAAATATATAATTTTCAGAAATAAAAATATGTTACATTCAGGACAGGAAAATTTAAAAATTATCTAGTGGAAGATAGACAGTCATCATAAATTAGTACTTTCAGTCCCTTCAGACAGTCTCTTCTCATTTGAAGTATTGTCATGGAGTTTCTACTCATATCTGGCAAGATTTTCACTCCCTCAAATAAGCTGTTTTTCAGTTTCTTTGTGAAAGCCACCACTACATCAGGAGGTGCTGAAAAGGCAACCATCCCCCTTGGGAAAGGACAGGTAACCAGTATCAGCTTCCTGAAAGTAAAATATAACTAATGCAGAGAAGGTGTCTTTAGGGAAAATCCCCCTAAGACAGTCCTCATGTTGTTATCAATCTGCATTGCAGGGCTTGACATAGTTATTTCCTAAAGTCAGGAACAATTTGGCTTCCCAGCTCCTGAGAGAGTTTCCCATTTCCATTAGGATCCAATATATGAGTTCTCATTTTCCCAAAAATAAATCTGCACTTTCCTTAGAAAAAGGGTATAATACACCTGATTTTCCCTCAAGCTTAAACACGTGTTCAGGAGAAAATG
>VZSJ01000631.1:164416-217593 GCA_013398405.1 Pheucticus melanocephalus | reverse complement strand
TGCTTTTATTAAGCTTTTAATGTCATGAACTGCAATTTCTCTAACCACAAGTACCACCCTTCCCCCTTTACTATTCTCACTCTTCCCTCCTACCCAGCAAGTAGACTGTTGGTGGGCAAGAGATTGGGAGGGAGCACAAACATGGCAGCTGACCTGAACTGGCCAAAGGGATATTCCACACAATATGCTCAGGAATAAAAAACAAACAAACAAAAAAACCCACCAACAACAAAAATTTAAAAGCAAACAAACAAACAAAAAAAAATTAAAAAACAAACAAAAAACTCAAAAAAAAACCAAAAAAAAAACCCACAACCCAAAATATAAAAAAACCCCCGCAGGGATTGTCTCCTGAAGTGGCTACCACTTAGACCGTCCGGGCATTGGTCTGCTTGTGGGAGATGGAGAGGGATTGCCTTTGCCTAAGTTATTATTTTTCTTTCCTTATTGGATTCAACTGCCCTTACCCTAATCCACAAATTTTCTTGGTTTTGTTCTTCTTATTCCCTGCTCCATCTCAGTCTCTGAGGGCCTGAGTGCATGGATGTGTGTGGGGGCTTATCTTCTGTCTGTGGTTAACCCTCCACAGGCCAAAAATGAAAATATACTTCCTTAGCTGATTGTGCTGGAAATGATAAAAAAAATAAGCAATAAAGGATACGTATACCACATTCTTGTAACTTACTGTGACTTATATATTTCTATTCTTTGCTGCAATAATACTGGTTTTTCTACCCCTAGTGATATAACTATCTGTAGTGATCATATTGTTATAAGAAGCTCCTTCAAGAATTTTAGATAAGGTTGCCATTGTCATTTGGTTTCATAGTTTTTCAATCAAGTTTTCAGCAAGAAGTTTCCCTAGCACTCCTGCAATATAATGATGGCATGTCACATTTTACATGGAAAATATTATTTTCCATCATCATACTATAGGGCACAGCTGCCAAATAATGAAATCATGGAGGTTGCATAGGTCATTTAATTATCTTAAATTCCTTCATTAATATACACTGAAGCTGCTTAGAAATAAAAATGTGGAGGAAAGTTCTTGTCTTTCTGCTACTACAGCAGTGAAAAAATAAAAACACATGCCAAAAAATGAGACAGCATTCCAGCATTTTGTTCACAATAGAAAAAAAAAAGTTTTGTCATATTCCCTTCTATTCTGCCCTGCAAGAGCTCACTATCAATCTGTGTACAGGCATTCATAATTTACAGCAAATCTCAAAGGAGTTTGCATTCTGTGATAGAGCATTAAAAGTGATATACAAAACCCAGGTGAAACTTGGAGAGACAAACACATTCTGTCTACAGTCCAGTGCAGCACACTTTTCCAGCTTGTTAAGAACTGACTAAATTTAATCACAAAATTTTAAGTTAAACAGATTTTCAATTTGCATCATAAAAGTTGATTCCTTCTGTGAATAATTCAGACCTTTAATCTGCAGAATGCATGGGGGACAATTTGATCACCAAATATGTAATTTTGATTTCTAACTCAGAAATTAACAAATTACTGAATCAAGAAACTATTTGAGTTTTTTATATACATATATATATACAAATATATATATATACATATATACAAATATATATCTACATATATACAAATATATGTAAAGTGAATGACAGTCTGTGACCTTCAGATAAAAAATTAAGGTTTTGATCTTCAAATTTATCTTCTTTAGGTTTTACCAGGTGAAGATCTTCTTATCAATGTGAACCATTTCCTTTAAAGAATTTTTTTTTTTTGTGAAACCTGTGGTAAACAATTGCTGAAATATAAACACTATATTATTCCTGATAATTTAATTCATAGTACATGTGTTTGATAAAAACTAGATACTTTGAAATACCATTTTTTTATTCAATTGAAATTTTAACCAAAATAATAATTCTGAATCAATACTTTTAACTTGACTTTCATAAACTTTGATATCATTATTTAGTCTCTCTCTTATATATGAACTGGGTGTTTCTTCATGTACTTTTGATTTATAGGTTCTTCTATGGTTTAGATATTTTTCAATATTCTGTCACTGGTAGTTATCTCTGAGAGGTTCTTTGACAAATTAATATACATTTCTTAAGATCAATTGCTAGTCTGTTTCAAAACATGCAGTTCAGCTTCATACACAACAAAACTCTTTTCTCCCCCTTCATTGACTGATATTTTGTACCATTTTTATTTTAGAACAAAGTTCATGATATTTTATTTGAAATCCTGGGCATTGTGTAATTGGCACATCAACTGTAACTGCACACAACAAATTCTCAAATACTATTTTCTCTGAAATTTTAAAAATAAATTTTTTTAACTATTAGCTGAATAAAACCCTTTTCCTCCTGGGTAGGCCTAACATGAAATTGAATTTAAATATTACATTAGTCACATTCACATTATTTATTTTTTTTTACTATTGCTAAAATGTCATATTGAAGAAGTTCAACTAGCATAACAAAAAAATATCTTATTCCTTTGAGAAGCTTGTAATGTTTTGGGTAATTGAGTACCATGCTGTTGATTCTCATTATTTATTGAAAGTCCTCATTCTCATTATTGTAAATCTTTAAAGACAGTAAATCAAGCCTTGTTATAATTATATTTTATCCTCAAGATTCACAGGACATTGTTTTTTTTGGTGACAGAATATTCCCTTGTTCATTATTTTAAACAGTGCACCTAATTTACCATATTTTTGGATCTTAAGTTCATTTTTGCTGCTTATTATTTCAACTAATAGAATTGAACACAACTTATAAATTATGCTACAAGTTAAATTTTTTTACTTTAAAAAAAATTCAGTTTCCTTCCTGTGGTATGTCTCCCTGCTTGTCGAATATTATATTACATTATGAGGCTTATTACCATAAGAAACAGTAATCAATAGTCTAATTTTAAATAGCCTGTAATATTTTAAATATTCATGCAAGTATCACGAAAATCCAGTAATAATTGTTAAACATTAACAATCAGATGTAAATATGTTTATCCCTACATATAATTTTCTTTCTTTCTATGTTCTTGATTACTTGTCACTCAACATCTTAGAAAGATAAAGCTTTAAATCCCCCAAATCAGATTGATCCAGATAAGTAGGTGACAATTAGGACTGAATTTTAAGTGACAGGCTTCAATTTAACTATGTAAATATACCAGAGGTATCCTAATGTGTCACTTGAAGAGTCCTGTCATATTTATATGCAATTTATATTCTACCCTCAGCCTACTCAGAAGGTCACCTCAGAGAATATTCTCCTTGTCATGACAGGAAAACTACAAGGCAGTTTTCCATATGTGAAAAATCAGAGCTGTCAAAAAACACCCAAACCACACCTAAACAAAATAACCCCCCCACAAAAGCCACCAACCTCCAAAAAACAAAACCACTGCGAAACAAAAAAAAGTGAAACACCCTTCAAGACACATTAACATTTTAAAAACTTGGTGCCTTTCACCATCTTTAACCAACTAATGATTGTAATTAGGGGGGAGAAAGAAGGAATTTCTAAGGACACTGTCTCCTACATTTCCTTTCCTTTGACAAGTGGTCTACATTTGTAAGCACAGAGAGCTTTTCACTCAGATGTACATATCTAGCTGGTTAACCTGAGATTAATGACATGAGTTTCATATTGCTACAATTTTCATCTTTAGTGAAGTTCTAATTCAAATAGTATTAATAAGGATAGACTAGATACAACTGGGAAGCATTCATTTTTGTTTTCAGCTTATTTTAATTTTGTTTGTAGAAGTCCAGACTATTAAATAACAGGAACTTAATGACACATTTTGTTGTGTGCACACATTTGTGTACATAGCAGCACCATTTTTTGCACAGCAGCAGTTCATATACTGCACTAACTCTTTTTAAGCAAGTGGGGTACAGACTTTGCATCTCATAACTAGAAGGCTCATTATAGGTGTTTCAGTCTACATAGAGAGTGTGCTTTGCATTAGTTCAGACAATTACCAGAGCAAGAGTAGAATGAAATAGCAAACAGTTCTTCAGGGGGGAGAATAAAAAAATCATTCTGTATATTGATGACCTGTATTCTGATGATCATCACCATCACCGTCATCATCATCATCATCTCACTTACTTTTTCCTCCTAGTACCTTGAAAATATTGTTGTATTCATTCCACAGATTAGACCTGAGAAACTAAAAAAGAAGTATGAGCTGTTAATCAAACAGTACTTATGTCCTGAAAGCATTTTTCCTTAACTGGACCTGAGTCAAATATTCAGAAACTGAACAGTTATAAATTGTTCTTCTGTGAATCCTATTTCAGTAGATATATCTAATCTTTTCTCAGTTATGCCCAGACACACCAGAAGGACTGCTTTCAGGCTAATTTTTTTTTCTCTTGTCACCAAAACACTAAAATGCATAAATGATCAGGACTAAAAATCTGATTTTTATACATTGGTATCCCATTTTACAAGTGTACATGAAGGTTTTCTGGAAGCAGTATTAGAGTAATAGAGATATATTAAAAGAAGTTAAATGAAAAATACTATATTGAAATGATCACAGGATATACTCTCATTTCTGCTTTAAACTACATCACTTGTAAATTAATTTCACATAGGAAAAAGGGTAACTCTTCTATTGATATTGATTCTATGATACTTAAATATATTCCTTCTTTCACCAAAATTAGAACATTTTATCCTTTCCATACCAAACCCTGAATTCTTAATCTCTCATCAACTTTGCCTCACTAGACTTCTAGCTGCAAGGAATAACACATCTTACATTTTTTTTTAACATTACTTTAAATAATAGAGTGAAAGCAAGAACAAGTTTAACAGAGTTTAACATCTTTGGCAAAAAGGGGGTTACCTGCAAGTGTTGTTTCTGCTTGGGGGAAATCATGGTTCTGTTTGTTTTATGAAACATGCTCTATAATCACTGCTGTTAGAGCAGGCAGCGCAGTGTGGCTATTTTGAGCCAGCAATATTATCACTGAAAGTGTCAAATACCAACCACATTAAAACAGAGCTATGTGCTGCATAATGTTCTGTCTGAAGCTGTGCTGCAAAATCAGGGTGAGCATTCTACAGTCCCTTCAGTGTGACAAATGTTGGCATTTACTAAAATACATTGGTAAAAAACTCCATGAAAGTCTTGATTTGTAAGTTTTTCCCTTACCTCTCCAAGTTCCTTCTCCTTTTATTCCTTGCAGCGTTTAGCCAAAGTCATTGTTCAGTATTTCTCTCATTTTCATGTTCACTTACATAACTGGTATTTATTTGTGTTTTAAATGAAAGTGCAGCATTACATAGCAACAGCAAAAAGGGAGATAATTCAACATAAAATTCTGAGGAGGCTGTAATTTTATCCCTTGAATCTTCCTGGATATTTTTTTTTAAATATGTAAGTATTAGTAAAGAATGAATTCTCATAATTCAATAGTAGAAGAGCCAAACCCCCTCACTTTAGTATTTAAATTAGTGCTTCTCTTTAAAATATAAACACTGTTTTTAAAAAATTACCAAAAAAATGAAAATTTTTCTTTTACCCAGTGATAAAATATAAATATTATTGCAAAGCCCTATTTCACACAGCTTTTAAGTAATAATGAAGTTACAAAGTTAGGAAGATCCCCTCTATGTTAGGAACATCAGTTCAGTGGTAGCAGTAACAAAAAAAAGCAGAAATTTAGAACAGAGGGCATGGCCTGGTATCATTATTAGAATTATTTTCTAACTTTCTGTGCATATGCTCCATATACATCAATATCATCTCCTCAAGCCAACATGAGCTGCTTTGTTGCAAAAGAGAAAATTTGCTGTATTTAGTTTCAAGAACCAAAACTGACTTCAAGAGAAATATCTTTTGTCCTAGTAAATTTAAACAGTGAAGTGACTTGTGAAAAAACTGATTTCAAAATGCAAAGTTATCATCAATTGCAACAAATGAGAAACTAAAGAAACAGAGAAAAACAAAACCAAAATCCAACAAAAAAAAACCCCAAAAAATGAAAAAAACAAACAACAAAACCCCCCAATTAAATAGTCTTGACAATATTTCATACCTTTGCCTGAGGCATACTATTCCAAGCTGGATTATTACAATCAAGAGTATGTTATTTCTCTATGAAAGTTATATAAAAAGATTTTCTTTGAAAGGAAAAGCACATAATGGAAAATAATATCTTGTTAGAATGACTGAAATTGAAGAAAAGTTTCTTTAAAAATAGAAACATAAGAACACAGTACTTGGAGTCATTCTCATTACTTAAGGAGTGGTCATGCTGTAAAGGTGAAAAGCCATTTGTGGATAAAGCCACAACTATTTCCCCACAAAACTTTGGGACCATCCAAGGGATATCTGTGCAGAATAGAATTGGGTTTTTGCATGTCATTGAGATAATTAAAGGGTATAGATATGCTCTAATTTAGTTATATGAAGAATAGACAGCAGTATCTAATTAATGAATAAATTATTAGTAAATTCTGAAGAGAAAAAAATGTAACTTAAATAAAACAAAAACCACTTGTAGTATAAGAGCATACAGGGCTTTTGGCTCTCTTTCCCCTAGCTCTTTTGATTTTTCAAAGTAATTAAGATATAACCTAATTTGGTTGGTTTGCTGTTTTTATTAAAAAAGCTCATAAAAATCACTTATAAGATGTATTAAACACCATCTTGGAACTTGAATATCTGAAATTCTTACTCTCAAATGGAACAAAAGAAAGGAATGTAAAGCATTTGAATTAGGATATTAAAAATATTAAGGTAAAATTGAGAAAGAAAGCATTTAGAATACAAATAAATGCTGATATTAAAGGTATCAAAGGAAACAAAAATTGTGTTTTGTGGAAACTGCTGCAAAGTAGTTGGTTCTAGTAACATATCTATAGCAGTATGGTTCAGGATTTCATTTAACTTTATAAAGGCTATGCATAATTTATTAGGAACTAATTTAGTCATGAATATAAATATTCTGCTTGTTGGAAAAAAATCTTTATTATGCATATTTTGCAGCTCAGCTTCCTCCTTTCCTTGATAAAATGTGCTATTATGGCACATTCTTGCATTAACTTCAGAATGTATAATTATAAACCAGCAGAGACCATCAAAAGAAATCTCACAAGATACAGGTTTGTGATACTTGCCTACCAGGACATCTTATTTATAATCAAATAAGATATCATACGAAAATTTTCAAATTTTCCATTAGGTTCCTTCACTATATCTAGTTCTCTGCTTCACCAGACATGCAGCTTTGTGGTTTGTAGTGAAAACTATAGAGTTTATTTTCAAAAGAAAAGCTTACATAACATACAATTATAGTTCATATTTCATTTAGCCTTCCACTATTACATGCTAGGAAAAAAAAAAAAAAGAAAAGAAAGAAAACATAAAAAACCAAAGACAAAACAAGAAATATTTTCCTGGTAACTGTGTTCCACCTCCTTAAAGAAAAAAAAAGGAAAGGTAAAAGCATTGCAATAATTTGTCAGTCTGATTTTTGGTATATATTGGTAATGATGTATACTATTAACAGCTTTTAGTATGCCTTAGAAGCAGGAAAAGGGAAAATGATGAGTGTTGACCAGCATTCCACCAGTGATCATATGTCTGAAAAAAGGGGAAAATGGTTATAATAGGGGTGAGATTCTGAAATCCTTATAGAACTGCACCGTGGTGCCATTCAGAGGGTCTAAGCAGCTACAAAAGGAAAGGAAAACCTGAGAGAGGGAAAATGCAAAAAAATAAGCATGTGTCCTTGTCTCCTCAAACATCCAGATGAAAAATCTGTGCACCAGATGAAAATGCTGGTGATTGTAATCCCACAGCATATTCCTGGAAAAGCTGGCCACCCACAGCTTGGACAGGAGCACTCTTTGCTGGGTTAAGAACTGGCTGGATGGCCAGGCCAGAGAGGGGTGGTGAATGGTGCTGCATCCAGCTGGAGGCCAGTCACCAGTGGTGTCCCTCAGGTGTCTGTGCTGGGGGCAGTTCTGTTCAATATCTTCATTGATGACATGGATGAGGATATTGAGTCCTTCATTAGTAAGTTTGCAGATGACACCAAGTTGGCAGCATGTGTTGATCTGCTGGAAGGTAGAAGGTCTCTGCAGAGGGACCTAGAACAGTTGGATGGATGGGCAGAGTCCAGTGGGATGGAGTTTAATAAGTCCAAGTGCTGAGTCCTGCGTTTTGGCCACAACAACCCCCTGCAATGTTATATAGGATGGGGGTGGTGTGGCTGTGGACAGTGCCCAGGCAGAAAAGGACCTGGGGGTGCTGGTCCACAGCTGGCTGAACATGAGCCAGCAGTGTGCCCAGGTGGCCAAGAAGGCCAAGGGCATCCTGGCCAGTATCAGGAATAGTGTGGCCAGTAGGAGCAGGGAGGTCATTCTTCCCCTGTACTCAGCACTGGTGAGGCCACAACTTGAGTGCTGTGTCCAGTTCTGGTCCCTCAGTTTGGGAAGGACATTGAGACGCTTGAGTGCATCCAGAGGATGGCAACAAGGCTGGTGAGGCTTGGAACACAAGGAACGACTGAGGGAGCTGGCTGCGTTTAGCCTGGAGAAAAGCAGACTCAGAGGTGACCTATCACTCTCTACGACTTCCTGAAGGGTGACTGTAGCCAGGTGGGGGTTGGTCTCTTTCTCCAGGCAACAACTGACAGAACAGGAAGACACAGTCTCAAGCTGACTCAAGGGAAATATAGGTTGGATATTAGGAAGAAGTTTTTCACAGAAAGAGTGACAAAATATTGGGATGGCCTGCCTGGGGAGGTGGTGGAGTCACCATCCCTGGATGTCTTCAACAAAAGACTGGATATGGCACCATGGTTTAGTTAAGGTGTTTAGGGCATGGGTTGGACTTGATGATCTTGAAGATCTCTTCCAACCTCATCATTCTGTGGTTCTGTAATCCAAATGCACTTTTCATTTTCATAGTTCACGATCCTGTGCAGTATTATTGCTCTATCACATGTTAAATAAAATCAAAACAACCCGCTTTGAATATGGTTATATAAATTATTTTTTTAAGCAGCAGTGAAGGGTTAATCATGATAAGAAGAGCCAGGAAGCTACTTTCTCAATGTACTAAAAGCTCTTGCTTAGTTCAGCAAAAAGATGAATGAGAGGGAATATGATTACAGTTTTATAAGTGCTTCAGCTGAGAACACACAAGGGCTGCAGGGGAGATAAACTATTTAACTAGACAACAATACTGGCACAGAAACAAATGTGTACAGATTGACCATAAATAAATTTAAACTGACAACAAACCTCTTACAGGCTTACAAAAGACAGAAGAGATGGTAAGAGTACAATAAAAAACTGTACTTCTAAATGGAAGTTTATAAAGCAATGCTGTGTGTTACCCAAGGTGCTCCTTACGAGCGCCCATGGCTACAATTCAGCTCATGGGAAATCCTTTCCAATCCTATGTTTTGGGATTGAATTCTTTTTTCACTCATCTAAGAAAAGAAAAATAAAGAATGAAAAGCAAGATTTACTCTTAAGGAAAGAATACAATAGCACAATGTCTCTGGATATTGAGGTCTGGGTTTTTAAAACAGAGGAGGTATGTAAACTACCATTACTGGCTTTTTGAGAAACTTGTTAAATAGAGGAACTTTTGTGCCTTGACAATTTTGATATCTCTTTCCTTCTCTCTTAGTTTTGCTCTAATATCAAGTGCAGAAATGTGCACAACATGCTAGAAAGGTCAATGTATTCCGATTCACAAAACACATATATGCAGAATTTTAAAAAAAATGCCACAATTCTGAAAATCTTTACATTTTAAAGACAAACATTTTCACTGAAAAACCTGTTATATATTTATAGACACAGCACAACTAGCGTGCCAGATGTGAGCATAACCTTAATGAGGAATTTACTAATGGTTTTACTTAAAGCACTTCCGAGCATTAATTTTGAACTGAATGAGGACATGCCAAATACAGAAGAGCATAAGCTAATTTATTTTGATAAAAGAGAAATTAAAAGATTCCTATAAAACTACACACAAAGATGGAAATGTAAGTGATATAAGAAATTAGGTTAAACTTCTCTATTTCAAAAGCAGAAAGGAAAGCTGCTGGATTTTCTTACATTTCCCATTTATGCTATCCATAAGACAAAACATTCCTATTTACATGAAGGACTAAGAATTCGCAATTCTGAAAGCTGTGACATAAAATCTTCAAAACAGAGGAAGAGGTCAAATGTATGATGAGGATAAAAGCAAAACAAAGGCACATACACTCTCAGCCATGTTCAGTGTATGCTATGTTACTAAATGCTGTCCTGGCAAGTAAGATAAAAATTATCCCATCAACAGTTCATCATATTCCTTAAATTCTTATTCCCTGCATCATCCAAGCTGAATTGAAGTTAAAAAACCCCAAAACAACAAAGATAAAACAAACTCTCCAAAAGACTTTCTGAATAAGCAAGGTGTTTGGTTTCTTTATGCAAACAGAAATCTAGGTCACTCTGTAAAGTAAGGCTTTATTTGCATATAGGTTCCAAGGTTTCAGATGGCTTAAAATAATAATGACTTTAGAAATCCATTTAAGAGACACATTATGTTCACAGGGCATTTAACTGCAGAACTGTGTGCTACACTATAACAATCTATCATTGCATGCTAAAGCTGAATTGTTTCTATAACAATATATAATATATATTTTGGTTACATAATTGAGTAACTTACGAGTAGAGTTCATAGAAGTTTGTGTTTTATATAAAGCTCTAAGCATTCAACAAATGGTAAAAATTATATTTGACTAGACAAATTATGAACTGTGAACCCCACAGTCAAGGAGATTAGTTAGGAAGATTATACATGCAACACTCCCTCATTATATACTATTGTAGTAAACCCCATAGCCATTTGTTCTACTCAGAAGCCAATCTATATATCTAATGCTCAGTCAGGTATATAAAAATATATTCAAAATTATTTGATACAATGCTATATAAAAATACAACTGTTTCATTTTTTTTTACTATATTCTGTGCATCCCCTTAGCTTTCAGTAACTTCCAAACATTGGTGTGAGAAAGGTGGCAAAAAAAAAAGAGCAATCAGGAGCACCAGCTGGGGAATCTTGGAAAGCAATTCATATCACCTGTTCCACCAGTAGATCAAATATCTTCCTCTCAGAGTAAGAAAAATAAGCAGAATAGATGCCTTTCAACACCCATCTGTAACTAAATATTTTGCCAAACTAAATCCAGACCTGATTCAAGCTGCCAGGATACAGCACAAAATGTGTCTGATCTGGGCAGAGCAGAGCTGAGGAACAGAAAGTGATGAGAGACTTACAAAGAACTATAAAGATTTGTGTTTGAAGAATCCTGAGATAAACCATTAGTAAGCCTATTTGGTGATAGGAAGTTGAAATTCCTGAGCAAAAGACAGCAATGAAAACTCAGTCCTAAAGAAGGGAGAATCAAATATGGAAGCTGAGCAGAAAAGGAAGCAGCAACTGGTCAAGGGGCAGAAATGGATTACCAAAGACATTGCAAATATGTCTTTGGATCCAGCTGTATTAAAATGAAAGTGTAGTTCATTTAATGATAAAATAAATACTGGAAACATGGTGCATTCAATTTATAAAATTAAGAAAAAAATAATACCAATACTAATGAAAACTTTATTTTAAGTACAATATTGCACAGTGGTCAAGTAGAGAATAACTGCTATAAAAGTACTGCATGTAAGTAAAAAGAATCATAAATATCTCAGAGAAGAACCTGATGCAGATTGTGAAACAGAAACAGTGATCTGAGAGACAAGAAGTGTCATTTCACACACACTAGCAGCATCCATTTCTGCATCAACACTGAAATACCCCTACCATCAGAGATGGAGGGAGGTGTGACTAATAGAGGGAGTGGAGTAATAAGCTCATTAAATAATCTTACAATAAAATATATGCATATTCACACACACACCCACACCCATTTTTCGCCTTTCAGGGCGGATTGAATGTGAGACATGAGGAAGTTTAAGAGCTTATACTGACATTTTTTTTCTCCTGATGTTTATTTGTCTTATCCTTTGTGCAGAAAACATAAAACAAAGAAAGCCAATGCCCTTCCCATCTCAAAAAAAACCCCAAAAGACACACCCGAAACAAAATGAATTAGGGAATTAGTAACTGCTTTAGAGATATCCTGATCACCTCCAGCATGCAGCAGCGTTAAAATTAGATTAGCCTTGTAATGTACTGTCACATTTGGATTAATTTAAATATAATCATTAGACTAATACTTAGTAACTACATTGTGTTCCAATACAATAAAAACTTCATATTTCCATGTTTTATGTTTTTTAGAAAAATAATCAAAAAAATGTACTGTTTTCTTTCAATGTTTATACAATATTTTGACTGCATATTCATCTGTGAAGCGCAAGTGGAAAGGACTGTGAAATACACAGATCTGCAAGAGCATGTTATCTTATAAACTGCTTACTGAGCAACACCCATACAAGGAAAGCAAAACATTAATTAGAGAATGCAGTTTCAGGAGAGGCTTCTCTGTGTTCTTCTGGGTTAGATTTATCCTTAATGTAACATCTTACTGATATTATCATTGAAGTTTCTCAAGAGATTATCTGACTCATGGAACATAAGACCAGCATACTCAGAAGCAGCACTTTGCAGATAAACATTAAAAAAAGAAGCTTTTTGCATGTCAAGTAATGTTATCTAAAGGTTTTCTTAAAGTTGTTTTTTTTTTTTAAGACTTGTGAATACAAAGCCTTTGGTCACAGACAGTAGCTTTGTTGACACCTCTGGCTTTCCTGAAATGCTGATGAGGACAGGGAGACGCATGAAACATCCTGCCTTAGAAGGGCAGAACTGTTTTCTGCACTTGTGTCAGAAAACTTGTTCCAGCAGAGATCTCTGCCTCCAACGAGTGACGCTGACACATTAAGAAATCTAGGTGAGCTGCCAGCACTGTATTCCTCTTTCCATTTCCTCAGTTTGAAGGTTATGATGCCTTTCCTCACTCCTTTACAAACAGCAAGGTATATTTTTCAGTTTAGTGAATGCTTGGCACGTCTGCATTTTCAGCAGGTACTTGAGCTGCTAAACTCTACCAAACTCGACTCAGAGGCAATTGAAACCTCCAATTTGGTTAAAAGGAGAAATATCTGCTCCTGCTGGGCTCTAAGCAGCAAACCTTCAACACAGAAGCAGGATATGTGCTATTTGAGTTGAAAAAATATTAAGGGAGCCATGTGTGGCCAAAAGAAAAGATAGATCATAAAAGCTGTCTCAGATGTAATCTAAGGAGGCAATGAAAACACAGGTCAAAGCCTTTCTGAGTACATTATCAGATTTAACTTCTGATAATGACATAGATAACTGTTGGGTGAATGATCAGCACTGATTGTAAACTAATCCAGTCAGAAGGTGCACCTGGTGCAAAAAAATTAGTGATTTACAGAATGGGGGGTATATTATGAAAAACAATTTTTACTTTGATGCTGAGTAATATAACTCTACCAGGGAATGCCAGAGTAAATAATTTGAACATGAGAATCATATTCTAGGTTAAATTGTTTTTTTAAGGAACCTCACTTTGTGAGCATTCCACTAGCACACATCTCCAATCATGATGACAGAAATAAAATCTAATTAAAACATTAACTCTTACAAATACAGAAAAAAACCCACCAAAATACATTGCTGCCTTGGAAACACTGCACCACACCAGCTCAGAGCTGTATTCTTTGCTGCCCACTCCATGTGAAACAGGAATCTTTTCTCTCTTCATCAGTTTCCTACAGATTATTCACATTATTCAGAGGCAATGCAGATGCAGAAGTTTTCTAAAATACTTTCTTTGCTCACAACACAGAAGCAGCTGTAACATTGTGTGATAAACCATTAAAAATGCTCCTAGTTTAATCATTCTTTTGTATGTGTCTGTCTGTAAAAGAGACATGGGCAAATCTATATTCTTTACACATTTGTGGGAGACACCTGCTAGATATAAGTTTAGGTCAGGGTAGTAGATACCATCTGGAAAAGACACTTCACTTTTGTTCAAGTCCTTATTTAACTATGGCATTGCACCACGGGATACACCATGTAACACCACACCACAAAATGTGATGTTTCTGTAACAATGGTGAAAAATTTATTTCATTATTTGGTAGGGTGGGGGTTTTTTGGGGTTTTTTTAGGGGTTTTTTTCCCATATTTTTCTCCCCCAATACAGAAGAGAGTTATTAGGAGATTAGTTATAGTTATTAGGAGAACTATCTATTTCCTATAGTTGATAATGTATTTCTTGTCCTAGTAAAAAGAGATAATCTGTTCATTTACTGCTTGATTTATGCCACTTCAGTCTACATTATTGAATTTGTAACGCAATTGGTACTGTGCATTTGTTTTGAGGTTTGGGGAGCAATGGAATAAAGTTAATAAAACAGCTGGGAAAAGTAAAGGAAGGAAATTGAAGTGACAACACAAAATGTAAAAGATAAATTAACCTGAATCAAATAAACTTATTCAAGGCATAAAGTAACTGTACAATTCAAAGCACAATCAGTCAAGTGCCCAAGTTGTCTGAGACAAAGGTTTGTAGAGGGGAGAATTAAAGGTGAATTTGAATTTACAACTGAGTTACAATCAAATTGTAATGCAGGTGGAAAAGAAATAAGACATAAACCAAGTCAGGAAGTGTGATCCTTTTTTTTTAATCAGTCATAGCAAGGCAACAGTGTCAAACATTCAGAATATTTCACCTTTATCTTTACATTTTTTAAACATCCATTAAGATGTCAAGGTGTTTTACACCTTGTAATGAAGCTTGTGAGAGAAGAATGGTGGGCATTAAGCACTATTTCACTGTCACAGAAGGAGAAGGAGAGCGGCTGGAGGGGTGATTTTCTCCTTGGGTGTCTTCAAAATACTGAGAAGAACATTTGTTCATTATTAGTAGTACCTGAATACTAAAAATCTGCTAAAAGCTGCACAGGTGACAAAGGGGGAAAAAAATCACTTTCCTTGAGTCAAGAACCAAATAAATTAATATCAGTAATTCTACATATTAGATATGATCACTAAATTGGAGTTTCCAATTCCTCTATTCAAATTCCCAAAAAATTTCTCAAGAAGTTTCTGCCTAAGGATGGTCTAGGCAGAAAAATGAAGCCCCAAGAATTCAAATAAGTTCCCTCAAACCCTGCCCCAAAGTGCACAACATTAAATACAAATTTAGTTATTTCTATATTAATTGTGATTTTATAAAATTAAATACTTCTATTGATACAGAAATAAGACTAACTAAAATAGAGATGGGTCCTTTTTCTGTAACAACTTAAATGGTGATGCCATTACTGGTTAAAGTAGACACAAAGAAGCAGAGATTTTTGCTAGGCTTCTCAAAAGCCTAGTTGTATTTCATTGCTATGCCTGCAGCACCATTGCTACTAAAAACTTTAATTAAACTACAGATACCACAGCATCTGCCACTCATTTTTCAGTTCAGGAATACAATTACAGAATATTTCTGATCTGGTAAAGATGTAATGGTACATATTTTCTCTAAATGAAAATTTGGATTATAGTAACTCCCTAACGTCAATGGTAAAAATTACCATGTAAAATTACAGTCATGTTGCTAAATTACTTACTAATTAAAAACAACAATACAGCTGCAATACAGAATATCTATCACAATGGGCACTGGGAATAGCCAAGTTGTTTATTTACCACCACCACTCAAAAATGGTGTATCCAAAGGAGAAAGAGGATATTTTTTTAAATATTACTCAAATTAAAAGTTTGTCTTTAAAAATCAAATGGAAATACTGTAATGACAGTCAGAATATCACTTTGTAATGTGCTTCCTTAGAACAGAACTTCAATTGCCAATAGTGACAGATGGAACCAGATGCAAATTTCAGAAAATGGATTTCAAAAGTAAAAAATTAAAGAACTACTGCAGAGATGGTCTGGGAATGTTCAGCCACAAAATCCCCAGTGTTTTAAATACACATAAAGCAGACAAAATATCAATGAAAATGTTACACAGATTAGCTCAGTATGGAGCTGTGTTGACAAATTTCAAATGTGTTTAATGTGGAACGATTGTCATGAAAATTTTTGAAAGGCTTCTAAATTGAAAAGAGAAGTCTTCCTCTGCTTCTATTCAGCATTAAAATTAATTTTATTTATCTGTATTACTGGCAGACAAACATGTACAAATACAGAGAATGAAAGGCAACACAAAGATTCCTTAAGTGTTCAGGGCACTATTTATAAAATATGCCACCACCAAGAACCATTGTCACAAGGGAAGACCATGTCTGTGTGAGGATTTTTTTTCTTATAGTTTTATAAATGGGATACTAAAACCCTAATTTAATTTACCCTGATTTAATTTACATCACAGATGCTATCATTAGCTTCAAACCTTCCATGCAGACAAACATCCATGTAACTGAGGTTCCTGACTCTTCCAGAATAGCTTCTCTTCAGATAATACTTGGAATACACTTTTATGAATGACATAATTTTAAAGAATACCTTTTAGTTTTAAGGATATTTCTATTTTCTTGTATATATATCTTTCATTGTCTTTTAATTATGGTTCTATAACCTGTTTAGGTTAATTCTGGAAAAAAAATCTTTATTTTAAAAAACCTTTTTCTTAGTTTTGTAGTCCCCTTTTCATTTTAAAAGTAAAAATTATATTTGATTATTTTCCTAACTTTGCTGTTTATTTTCTTGCTATGTCACCATTTATGGGGAAAAAAAAAAGCCTAAGTGGCTAAAATATTATACAAGAAAATTTCATTATCTGCTTTCCAGACTACACAAAAATGGAAGTGACTGAAGTCAATTCCAGGACTGGACAATCACTGCAGTGAACAGCATGGCAGGTAGGCAGTTTACACCATTGTTCTAGTACACATTTGAAAGCTGAGGAGGAAGGCCCTCATAAATATCACATTTGCTAGAGGCCACCTTCAAGAGGTTTCTTTTCATGGATACAAAATACCAGCGCAAAATGGGATGTTAAGTCCTATGTTATTTTTTTACTGACCCTTTTCTTCTTTTTGTAGATGCAATAAAAATATGTTTATTTATTTTACTATCCAGGTCTTACAGCTATACAAATTTCTTGGCATCAGGAGCAGTAGTTCCCTTTGTGAATATGAAGTGTGTTGTGATATGCACTGCCTAAGCACATTCCTGTCCTGAAAGCTCATTTCTCAACTACAAGCAAGAGGGAAAAACATACGGCTACATTTAGGCAGAGGACATCACCAAAAAAAAAAAAAAAAAAAAAAAAAAAAGAAAAAAAAAGTTATTAAACTGCTGTCTATTTAATACATCTGTCTTTTTTTTTTTCTTTTAAAAGCTCAGCTATTTTCTTGTTCTCTCCCCAGTACTTTTGAGGTTTCTGGCTTTTCTGTAATCATAAGCACTAGCATCTAGGAAGTGAATATTAGAAGTTTTCTTCAGCTGTCCTAAGCAACTTACAGAAACTCTGTATGATGTGTTCCATGTGATTTTTAATTCTATGCACACTATAAGAGCAACTAAAGGCATGGAATTATGAAAACACCAAGGAGAAAAAAAAAATCCACTAACTTTGCTCCTATGTGTGGAAAAAACATATTAATACTGAAAGCCAAACAATGTTAAGTCCAAGCTCCTAAAAAATATCTATGAAAGCAGTTAAACCCAAATAAGTACATATATAGAATATGGTATCTGTTTTATTATCTGTGTAGTTGCAGCACATGGTGAGCAGTTTGAAAAATAAACAATTTTTAAATCACCTACTAAAATTACATAAAATGCATCCAATAAAATATATCCTTCATTCTCTAGGTTACATATAAATTTATGACCTATGTTCTATGCATATGTTGAGGAGTTGTGTGTAATGGTTCAGATACTGTTACAATGACAACTCCCCAGACACAATCCAATCCTTCATTGCAAGCAGCTTGTTGGATTGCAAACCCCACCAGACCTATCAAGCAGTACTGCATTGTTTGGTGGCTCAGAAGTTCTTGATAGATTTGCAACAACATGCGGTTTTAGAGACTGCATAACTCAGATACATAGGATACTTCCCACGATTATTATAAAAACAAGGAAAATTCTAAAGATATTAGCATGTGGCTGGCTATTGGGAGCAGATTATGAGATTTCTTTCTAGAAACTGTGGGTTATACAACATGAAGTCTATGTTTCTTGGAGTATTGCCACAGTGCTGATGTGTGCATGACTGGAGTACATTGCTAGTGTGTGCAGCTATGAATATCCAATGAATATTTGTTTCCTCTCTTCAACTCACATGCATTTGCTTATTTATCTCTTTAAGCATGTACTGTTGTTCATATGACTTAATTTTTCTTGTAAAGGATATGGCAAACCAACCCAAACTTAAAGTGAAGCTAGGCACCAAAATCATAATTTTCAAAAATCCCAGACAAGTCTGAATACACTATACACTGCTTTCTTTAGTTAAAATAACAGCAGAAAAAGAAGGACTTTCCTGATGGACTTTCACAATGTTGACTTCTGTGGAGACATCTGTAGTTATTTATTACTGATTACTCAGCTAATAAGACCTGTTGCTATTCTCCCTGTGTGGTCTAGCCCTCAGAAGTGACACTCTGTGTGGGTAGAGATGGAGCTGGCAAAAATCTGTATATGGTTAGGTTTTACCCTTATTAAGAGATTGGAGAAGCCCAGACTTAATCTGTGAATATTGAAAGACAACAGAACACACAGAAACATCATAAGGGTCCTATCTGGCATTTCTCCTGTGCTGTACACTCTGAAAAATTCAGTTTCCCAACTTTTCCTCCAACAGCATTTCTTCCGGTAATTTTTACTTTTTCCATGCACAGAGGAAGAACACAGATGGGATCATTCTTTCTTGGCTTGTACTTAGAGTATAAAATACTTTTTATGACTCTTCAGAAGGTCTTTGGAATATGTTTAAAGCAATATCCTTCCACCAACAGGAACATAGCTAGGGAAAAATCACAGCTTTAGCAAAACAGAATTTCTATTGAAATTAATGTTAGTATTGTACTTAGAAGAATAAACTACTGCTTTTGTCAAGGAAAATACCTCCACGACTCCAATGTTAACACTTTCACTTGCAGTAAACAAATTAAACTAGTATTTTCTTTACGTGCTACTAAATAGAATACATTGCCTACTCTCTTATTAGAAGACGAATATTTAAAGTGGTTATCCAACATTTGTTAGGATCAAAAAACCCAGCTAAGTGCATAGGCTACTAATTTTTTTATTTGTTTTCAGATAAATCCTGAAATTACAGAATGAAGTATACGAATGAAAATTAATATTTCAATACTCTGTTATGAAAAATGTTCTGAAGTCTCAAAGTTTGTGAGATTTCATGTTGTAAAATGTATTCCAAAACTATGGCAGCTGCCAGAACCTGACTAGCGTGGTGCTCATACATATCAGAGTAACTGATTTGGTTAAATGCATTTTTCCATATCCAGTCTATATTTGTTATCTGCCAGCACATTTTTGGTATACATATACAACTTCTCAGGTAACAGCAAAATAGCATCTTAACAGTAGAAATTAAAAACTAGCAGCAGTAGTCTTAAAATGAGTTCTTTTTGTCCACCATGTGGAGAAGTGTTAAAAACTATAAACTCCAGCTGGAGAAAAATGTGTACATATTTTTTTTTTTCACAAGTGTAGAAACATGTACTCTAAAAGACATTCAAATATATATGAATTGTAAATGAATTTTATTTTTATTACTGCTGAGGAGAAAATAAAGGAGATTGGGGGAGGAGGGGCTTGTTTCTCAATATAAGCATTTTGAGCAGTCATCCTTAATTTAAATATATCACAATGCTTCAAAATTTATGAACACATTTTAAACATTTCATACTGCATGAAATGAAAGCTTTTATTTTTATTGAGTGAATTACTCTTCCCTAACTTAAGATATATAAAGTCCAGAGCTGTACCTCTGCAAAGTAAATATCTATTTAAACAGAGATAAATAAACCAAACATACAACCTAGAAATTATCTCCCAACTTGGAAATTCTGTGGGAAATTCTAGAGGTTCTGGTCTTCAAAATAAGCAGAGACAGCCTTGTCCCCTCTGGCCAATCTTATAGATAGATACTGTCTCATGGTAGATTTTGTTTCTGCCAATAAACAAGAGACAGTTTAAAAACAAAAGACCAGGACAATATCCTTTCTTTGCTGATGGTAGTGGTAAAGCTCAAGTAAAATGCAACCAGAATTTCATGCTTCAGGTGTATCATTTGATGTATTTTAAATATTAAATGGTAATTCTGGACTCAGAACTTCATAGACTGAATTAGACATCCATGCAGAGCTTGGCAGTTTAATGGACATCCACAAAGAAGTCTTTCAGACACCGTATTCAGAGCACGGATTAAAGACCTAGTAGTTATCTCTGCTCCAGCACAGAGTGCATTTATAGTGCTGAGAAACAAAATTAGCATTTTTCTCACTTCTCTTCATAGAGTCATCTTCTTTCCCCCTGTGGTACAGTCTTACTGTTGGCCAACACTGATTGCAGGTCACTCACCTGAAGGACAGGCCACCCTCCTTTGTTTCAGCACTGGGGACTGCAATATCACAAGTGTAGATGAGATGGGGTTACTCATTCAATTGTAATCCAACACACACATACACACATGTAAAATGGCCATATTCATATATTTTATGTATATTAATACATATACAAAGCTTTCAGTAGGCTCACCTTGTTCACTCAGCCAGTAGAGTGTGACAGGAGGTAACAAACAGTTGTCAGCAAGAAATGAACCTCATCTTTCTATCACAATGAGATCTCATACAAAGATTAGCATCAGCTTGGGAGCCACATATAATAAATAGTAAACATTCCACTTCTAGCACTGTGCTACCCTTCTTTCACACTTGGAGAAGGGTTCCCATCACCAACCATGGAGTACCACTACTTTGGAGAAAATGGAGTGCATAAACAAAGAATAGAAGAAATCAAAAATAATGGGTCAAATTAAGTATACTTGAATTCATACTATTTCTTTTCTCCCTCTTAAAGTCTTTCCTGTAGTATTCCCTGAAGGGACACAGGCAACTAAAACTAAAATTGTACTAAAAGTATAATAACTAATAAGTACTTCCAGCTTGATACCAAATTTCTGTTATAATCTTGGATACAGCATTCATTTTCTCCCAACAAGGAGTAGTCTGTGCCACCAAAAATACTTTAATCAGAAGTTTTTAATATCAGGTAAAATATTTCCTGTACTGCTTTAAAATTAGAAATTGAAAAAGTTATCTTTTTACCTCATAGTTTTTCTTGCCCTATTATTACAATGAGAAGACTAACACAAAGTCATATATACATGAAGTTATCAGAGACATTTTAGGATTCAATCACTCCCTAGCAGATAAGAAGTTGCTGCTTTGAGCTTATTGCTTGACAACAGGAGATGAAATTGCTGCTAATAACTTTTTTAAATGCTAACACAGTGCAAGTCTATTGTAACTCTAATGAGGTTTCCATACTTGATGTTGACAAGTGGTGCATTATAAATCAAATGAATGGTAAAAAAAAAAAAAAAAACAAAACCACAAAACAAAAAAACAAAAAACAACAAAAACCAAACCCAAAACACACAAAAACAAATGAAGGAAAAACAAACAAATGAAACCCACAAAAAACACACAGCAAAAAATTCACCACAAAAGAAACCCACAAATAATCATAAAATATTTCAACAGTATATTGATATGTGACAAAAACGGGTAATAAATTTCAGGATCGAATGTGTATTTTTTAATATGTTTGTATTTTTCAATATATGTGAATGTATACATTTAACCAAAAAATCCCAGTATAAAATGTCTCAAATCAAAATTAAGAATTCTACTTTTTTCATGGTATTTGTTAAAGAGTTTGAAGTCCAGTGACTTTATTTAGTGAAATTCAGTGAGATGCCGTGGCATTCTGATCATTTTCCGTTGCATCCAGTGGGTCTTTAAGTGGTAGCCAGCTGGGATTGACTTTGCAAGTGATGCCTTTTCATAGCAAAATCCTCTGAATATTACCAATCCCTTACACCAGCTAATTTTTTACAGTATTTAGCCTTGCTGCCATTACCAAAGTTCCAGAGAAAGTGGGAATTCTGTTCAGAAAACTAGATTCAACTAAAACGCACCCTATAACATATCTGTAGTATGCTGTTGCATATTTACATTTTATTTAAGCCTTACATTTTTTTTCACCATCAAAGGGTTTTTTCCTATAATTACAGAGTTGGATAACTCTAAGAAACTGTGGTATAGCTGCTGAAATTCTAAAGACTCTCTCTGTTCCAATGCTTTTCAAAGCCGTAAATGCAAAACACAATTTAAATGTGACATCTGGTAGAGTTATTAAATGTAGCAGCTGCTGAGGAAACATAAAAGGATTCTTCTTTTAAATAGAAAACAAGCTGACATTTTACAAACATTTATTCACCATTTCAGCTACTGCTGTACATTAGAGAAGACTAAAATTATCAGAAAGAATTTGAATGCTCTGCAAAACAAAAGTATCTACTAAATTACAAAGACAGCAGATGTTTCAGCATTTATTTCTCTTTAAACCCTCTGCTTTCATACATTTCCAGGTCAAATATTCAGTACATATCTTTTTTCCTCCTATTAATTTTCAACTGCATATTCCATCCCATAGCATTTATGACATTTTGCCACCTTATCCTGAAACCATGTCTCAGCCAGATCACAGAGATGCAACATAATTACTGTCCCATTATACCAGTTTTTCTTTGATTCCTCCACCTCTTTTCTCTAAGTAGTAGCTCCTTGAACTTCAGGTGTCTGATTTGCATGATCACAGCAGTCTTTGTTGTGAACCCAATTATTACTTTTACTGCATGCATATCTTTAACCAGGCATGCCTAATTGGTGTGGAATAAAGTCTTTTCACTACCAGAATATATCACACATCATTTTACAACTAGCATATGCTAGCATATGGTATGTGCAGTTTGGTTTCAGGCACAGTCAAAACAGAAAATTATCAATAAACAAACCTAGCCCTCTTTACACAAAAACTATCTTTTAAAAATTATGCCTCTTATTAGAAACCCCCTATCCTCAGAGCAAAACTTTCCAGGAGGAAGTGGAGTTATTTTCGTGGGGTGTTTTTCCTTTGTTTTTGTCCTGCAGTCTTGAATTTGCCTTCTGTTATACTGTACTTATCTTTCCTTACAAAGTTGTTTATTTCTAATTTTATTTGTCCAATAGTAATTTAAGGTTTTTGGAAAGACAAAATATATAAAAACTATATTAAGAAAGAAAGAAATGCAAAAACAAAGAGTAAATGGTGCATTCCTTTTTCCAAAGGAAATTTCAATTGACTTGTGAAGAATGATATCTTGCTCACCTTGATCTGAGAACTCATTCTCAAACAATTTCTTTCAGACTAATGATGAGCATGTTCGTAATGATGTTATACAGCACCAAATGAGTCACAGTGTACTCAGTTCTAAGTGGCCCCCAGTAATAAAGCTGATAGAAATATCAAACAGAAATACATGGCTTAAGATGCTTCTGGTAGTGCAGTGATTGGATTAGAGCTGCTCCCAATTTTGGAAAATAATAGAGACAAAAAAAAAAAGAAACGAAGATTACCCAGTGGGTTGTGCAGTTTCTTTGGGTTTTTTGGTTGGTTGGTTTTGTTTTTTTTTATTGGTTTGTTTGGTTGCATTTTTTTATAAAAATTGAAGTTTGATGTAGTTTTTACAATGGGTAGAGCTCAGACCACCTGGGACAAAAAACTCCACAAAAAGAAAAAAAGAAATTAAAAGAAACCCATCTAGAATGGGTTTCTAGACTCCATTGAAATATGCAGATTTTTCTTTGGAAAGATTAAATGTATTTTATTTTCATTGCCAAGTATTCATATTAATTCACATGCTAGTAATTTACTTTGAAATCCAAGGCCTAAATTCTAGCTGTAAGGCCTATTTTTCATACAAGACATAGAATCATAGAATAGCCTGGGTTGGAACGGACTTTAAAGATCATCTTGATCCAATCCTTCTGCCATGGGCAGGGACAGTTTCCTCTTGACCAGATTATTCAGAGCTCCATCCAACCTGTCCATGTACACTTCCAGAAATGGGGCACCCCCAGCTTGTCTGGGTAACTTGTTCCTGTGCCTCACCACCCTCACAGTAAAGAATTTCTTCCTAATATCTAATCTAAACCTATTCTCAGTTTGAAGCTATTCCCTCTTGTCCTGTCACTACACGCTCTTGTAAAAAATGTCTCTCCAGCCCTCTTGTAGTCTCCCTCCAGGTACTAATAGGTTGAAATTAGGTCATCCTGGAGTCTTCTCATTTCCAGGCTATTTTCTTTCACGTGTGCAAAAGAAAAACTTTATTGAATCCTGTGAGTACTGAAAAACTCAAGCTGCTACATGAACTTTCTGTTCTATGAAAAAGCTGGTTTTGCAACCACTCCCAAACACTCAGTCCCATTTCTTTTCTTGCCTTCAGCCCATCTCTTCTTACTGTGCCAATGCAACTGTTTATTTAGGTGGCTTCACTAGAAACTGAATCATTGAAATACTCATGGTTATAAATAATTCATGTCACAACAGAGTCAGAAATGAACTTTTAAATCCCCTTTCTGCTGTCTCACACCCAGCTTTGAACAGCAGTCATGTGAAAGATGGGCAAACCATCAGCCCTGCTGATCAATTAAATCAACAATCACATGGTAGAAACAGACTGTAATTTTACCAAGATTTATGGGATGAAAGGAAACCTTTCAGTTCCCATGGACATTTCTCATATGCACAGACCTAAAAGAACCTAAATTGTGGAGCAAAAGTTCAGTGAAGCTTGGATGCTTAGTTCTGAAATATATTTATTCTGATGCTTCAGACACTCAAAACGTTTCTGATCATTAAACTTTCCTGCATGACTAAATGCTTCTTTTATAAAGTTCCCTATGCTTGTTTACACTTACAAGCATCTTAACTGGATAATAGAGCAAGAATCATATTCTGATTTGCCATTTATATCAAAGAAATAACCAATTCTCATAGAAGTTACATGTCCAAGAAATCCCACACTATACTATTTCAGTCATCCAGGAAAGTTTTAGGGTTTATGACATTAAAACCCCAACCCAGAAAATTTCCCTTTTGCTATAATTGAACTACCTGAAGTTTATTTTTGTACTAAGAAGTTATTGAAAAAACACAACCAATCAACCAAAGAAACAAACAAACAAAACTTGGATAATACCTGAAAGCAAATCTTGTGTAATAGTGCCTTGTATTAGTTTAATTTTACCATAGTAGAATGACACAGAAAGGGCTTCATTTTGTTACAAAATAATCAAAAACTGTAGGAAAACACAAGCATTTCATACACAGTGAATTTTACCATATCATAGAATTACGACCAGATTTCTGTTTTCATCCTGCTATATGCTTTAGCCAATATATCCCAGTTTAAAATGTTTTGTTTTCTCCTTTGATTGTTCCTCTCCTTGAAGCAGTGCTTTAAAAAAGTGATCATATTCTACAGCTGAGGATGATACTGAGGACTGTGCTGACCACTGTGGTCCCAGGGTTTCTCTGCATCCCCCTTCAACAGTTCTTGCACTATATTTATGTGACTCTGTTATGCTCTTTGAGGCAAAGATCATTTTTTTCATTACAGAAGTGAAGGATTGTTAACAGAGGAGAAATCTCAAAGTTCTAGTACCCTGCAATTAAAAGGAAGCCAACAGTCATATTGATTATGATGAAGAACTGCTGGATGGGGTTTGAAATCACTGAATCTACCACACACCTATTTTCGGAGTTGTGAAATTTATGCTGTATGGATTTATACACTTCATCTCTCTGAATATAATGTAAATCCCAATGAAGTCTAGTGCCTTCTAATTCTTATATGAAGGAAGAATTAAGTAGGATATTAGAAGATATCTTTAGATTCCCTTATCCATGAAGGCATTTAAAGCATTTTGTAATGCTTTAGATAAAACTTTAAAATTATTAAGAATTCCTAACAAATTAAGGAGATCAAAAGTTCTGGTTTTCAAAGAGCTTCCTGTATCAAAGTTGTTCCATTCTAATTTTGAAAAAAAAATAAAAGTTATTAAGATCTTTATGCTGGAAGATACATTTAAAAAGCCTTCAGTGAATAAAACATGTCCTTTTACATTCTTGTAAAATGATCATTTTTTGCAGCTGCCAAAATTAATTTCAAATGGAAAAATGAAATATTTTATTTGATTTAAGTTATGCAGTTTCTTCAAATAGATACCTCAACTAATTTGTTAAGGATAACATTTTTGTATCAGCTATTCTCTTGGAAAATTCTTCAACTAAAGTTTCAACAGAAAGCTTTAAGATATTTAATAAAGTTTTCCTATCAAATTTAAAGTGTTAAGCTTGCATAGATATCTGCTGCATTCCCAATATGTCCTAACTTTTCACTTTCAATCTTCTGCAGCTTTTATTAAAGCCTGTATAGTAACTATATAAAGACTAGACAGGATTATCTAAAGGATTACCCTAAACTTTGGGTTTATATTTTTGAATGAGAGATGACAATGAAACATAGTTTCCCAAAGTGTTCAAATTAAACTTTAAAAACAGTCACAGAGATAGCAAAAACCAACTCCAAACCCCAAACTTGTTTTTTCATTCAGACTCTTCAATCTTCAGAATGGTCCCTGGAGCCCTTTGTATCATCAGTGTGTTTATGTTGGATATCTATACAGCAAATAATGGCAGTAGTGGCAATGGATTCCTGCTTTTATGAAAACTGAAAATCATTCCAGTCAGATGCCTCTAAACAAATCTAAGCAAAATTACTTTGGGGACCATCCATTCAGATGGAAGTGATTTACAGCAGAAACCTGCCAATGAAGGAAGGAACTTCTGCACAGGAAAGTCACAAGTTGCAACAATACTTTATGGACTTGAAAAAAGGTAGTATGAAATGAAAAATCACTAGGAGAAGTAAATATTTTTATAAAGTACATAACTAGAGATTGAAATTGTTCCTATGAAAAAGAGGAGAAAACAAAAAAAAACTTGTCGTACGTGTGAATGACGAGGTTTTTTTCTGTTTTCTCCTCTTTTAAGGAGTATTAAGTGCTATAGAGGTCTCACCTACTAAACAAAAAACTCTACACAGATTGATGCTTCAATCTGAGAATAATTGAGCATTTGTTACTAACATTATTTTTTTTCTCTTTTTATAAAATGCACACTGCTTATATTTGAAGGTGGTCTTGCTCCCTAAATGGTCTCAAATAACAAAAGATGGTATAAAATGACTGCTACTGCTTTACTATATAAAATATGAAGCATCATATAACACTTGGACAATACTATGAATTTACTAAATTTACTAAGAGAGTACAGCAAAAATAGCAGGTTCATGAATTAGAAAGTTCTTTCATGATTTGGGTGCCTGTAAAGCAGCTGTTTCTTTGAGTCTTCTAACTTCAATGTTACATAATCTTAGCATATGTCTGTGTGCTGGGAACATCATGGCCTGATAATCCTTTCAAGGAGGAGGCTCAAATATTACAGTATTGAAATCTAAAGGCTAATACCATAAAACAAATACTCTAATGACTTATGATGAAGTTAAGGCATGATGAAGTTAAGCACATAGCCTTACTGAGAGACATGTTAGTACACCAGATTGTACGTGTATGTATGCAAGTAGATGTCACTGGATCACTCATGCTTTAGTTGAAAGTGCCCCCAAGTGTATCAATAAGCCTTTTTCATTCTTCAGTGTCCACCAAGTTTACCTTCTGGAGAATACTTCAGAAACTGTGGACCAAGCTAGTATATCCCACAGGCTCCATATCCCCAGGAAAGCTCCATGTCTCAGAGGGAAGCATTCTCTCCCTCTACTGCCAAGGGAAAGTCTGGGAAATACAGTGAAGTCAGGAGAAGTGGGGACAACTGTAGTTATAGTCTCCCTGCAGGACATTCAAATCAAACCCAAATGAAAAATCGGGAAGCCAACAGGGCAAAGACGATCCAGGTTTGTTGGGTACAGGCAAACAGCCTAACTAATCATCAGCTACTCACTTTGCCCATTGACCATTAAATTCTTTTCTCACAACTGAAGCAAAAGAGTTAGTGAATATCCTCATTTGCAAGATTCTCTAGACCTGTAGCTTGGGCAAAGTTTGAAGAGAAAATATATATGTACAGTCAATTTCCCACAGTAGGAAAATGAAGTCTCCTAGTATCACTCCTAGTGAGAAATAGAGTAAACATCATGCCACCATTTTTTTAAGCAACATCGTGAAAACAATGTTTAAGACTTTAATCCTTGTAAAAGGATAAATATAAGACTTTCATCCTTGTATTTAATGATGTGCTGTGTTTCATGAATTCTCTGACCTTTTTCTTCCATACCAAACAATTCAATCAAGGCAAACCCAGGACACATAGCCAGGTTTTGGTAGCCTGGGGGCTATAGGGGTGTCTTCTGTGAGAAGGTGCCAGAAGCTTCCTCCATGTCCAGCAGAGCCAGTGCCAGCTGGCTCAAAGATGGACCAGGCACTGGCCAAGGCTGGAAGAATAAGAAATTATGGTAATGTCTGTGATAACATATTTAAGAAGGAAAACAAAAAATAAAAAAAAAAGTATTCCACAGATGTAATTGCACTCAAAGAACAGGGTGAGAATAAATAGAAGAAACAATTCTGCAGACGCCAAGGTCGCTGGAGAAGGAAGGGAAGAGGTGCTTCAGGCACTGAGATTCCCCTGCAGCCCATGGTGCAGTCCATGGCGAAGCAGCTGTGACCTGCAGCCCATGAAGGACCACTGGGATGAAAAGATCTACCTGCAGCTCCTGGAGAAGCCCCACACTGAAGCAGGTGGATGCCTGAGAGGAATCTGTGATCCTGTGGAAGGTCTGTGCTTGAGAAGGATCCTGGCACGAACCTGTGGACCCATAGAGAGAGGAGCCTATACCAGCACAGGTTTCCTGGTAGGAATTGTGACCCTGTAAGGAACCCACCTCAGAGCAGCCTGAGAGGCTGCACCTTGTGGAAGAGAGACCCACATTGCGGTAGATCATGGAGAACCATTGCCTGTGGGATGGGCTCACATTGAAGCAATTCATGGGGAGCTGTTAGAAAATGTTAAACCATCCCTGTCCTACTAAAGAATTAATTAAGGAAAGGTGGGATATACGTCACCTTGTCAATTTGAAATTTGAAAATTTTCTCATGCTTTGGGAGATTAAATCAATACATGGTTTTGAAAGTAGATTATCTCTCTATTAAAGTAATTACAACAATATAAATTCACCAAGATTCACTGTACAGCTGAAAAATTCTTTGTGTATCATTGCAACTTCCTTAGGAAGTGCCTCAAACTTCTAATGGTTCATATTTGTAGAATTATTAGAAACACAGAAATACTATAAATACTAGAAATATTTAGAAAGTGACAATCAGGACAAACTGAGACTTCATCTGTTCCAAACTCTAAGTCTTTTTCAGTCAGAAAACTCAGATATTAAATTACTAAAGCAATACAGGGAATAGTGTGATTCTGCAGATTAGTGACTTAGTAGGTAAGTAAGGGGATATATCAGCCTGTGACTATTTCAGGACCCATTATTAAAACAAAGAGTGTCTCATCAGCTATAGTTATGCTTTATCCTGTCTGAACCCTGATATATAGCAGACATGACAGTGTCATGGTTGAACCCCAGACAGCAACTTGGCACAACACAGCTGCTTGCTCACTCACCACCCCCACTAGGATAGGAGGAAGAATTGACAAAAACAGTAAAAGTTGTGGGTTGAGATAAAGCCACTTTAATAGATAATGCAAAAACCACACACATAAGCAAAGCAACACAAGAAATTCATTCACCACTTCCTGTTGAGTTTGTGAGGGTCCCCAGGATGAGGTGGGAGATAAGTGAATCTGACTCCATGCTCTCAGAATGCTGATTTATTATTATATTATATTATATTATATTATATTATATTATATTATATTATATATTATGTTATACTGAAACTATACTAAAGAAAGATACAGACAGAAGGTTTAACAAGAACGAAGAATAAAAACTTGTGACTCCTCAGAGCCTCAACACAGCTGGCCATGATTGGCCATTAAGTTAAAACAATTCGCATGTTGGATAAACAATCTCCAGATCACATTCCAGAGCAGCAAACACGGGAGAAGCTGAGGCTCTTCAGCTTTCCAGAAGAAAATCCTGGACAAAGAGGATTTTTCAGAAAATATGACAGTGACAACTTCCCACTGCCAGGAAGGTGTTTGGCCACCTCCGAAGCAGCAGGGCACTGTCACATGTAGCATTGACTTAGGGAGACAAATGCCATCACTCGAAAAGTTGTCCCTTCCTTCTTCTTCCTGCAGCCAAGCATGACACCATGTGGTATGGAGCATCCTTGTGGTCAGCTGGGGTCAGCTGTCCTGGCTGTGTCCTCTCCCAGCCTCCTTGCTGGTCAGGGGCAATGAAGAGCAGAAAAGGCTGTGACTGTGTAAGAACTGCTCACCAATAAATGAAAAAATTCCTGTGTTATCCACACTATTTTCAGCACAAACACAAAACACAGCCCCATATGACCTATTCAGAGGAAAATTAACTCTATCCAAATCATAACCAGCACAGAGTGCAAACTTCTTCAAGACAAAGAAAAATTTTAAAATATTCTATTTCCTGCCTCAGAGTTCCATTTTTTCACCCCCTTCGGGTGCAGTGATGTTTGCTCCCTTTTTCAAGTGCTGTAACTTACTGCATTCAGGTCAGGATCTCGAATGGATCAAAGTATTTTCTGAAATCCTTTAAGCATCTAAACTTTAGAGAAGGATGAATCTCAGGATATAAGCCTGTTCACATTTTCTTTTGAATGGTTTTGCACTGCTCAGCTCAACATTCTGAGCAAATTTCATTCTCAACCAAACTACTTAAGAAGCTGAGGTACCCTATGTAGAAAAAAAAAAAGAAAAAAATCTCCAAAACGTATTTATTGTAATACTTAGCTCCTGGGCATCAGACTTTACTGGATCTATGCTTAGCTCACTTTTTTTTCATTTTACTATTAGTTTTTGCTAGTAAAACACTTGAGATGTCTGTCAAGTGTTAATGATGAAATCAGCATTTTGATCATGTCTGAAGGCCTTTTTAAGGCATAAGTCAAAAAACAAATTATGGATTGAAATGCTCTGACAGCATTATATAATATCAAACAATGCTTGCTGTCCCTTTTGTCTTTATTGCCTGAAAATCCAGTTACTGCAGATGCTATTTTCCTCAAGCATCCCTTTAGAGGAAGATGAATTCTGCATTTTCCCTGCATGTTGGGGAACTTGATTCATTCCATCAAGCACTCTTTTTAAATTTACTCTTTATTTGACCTTGGAAATATGAATCCACGATTAGATTCATGGATTGACTGCATATTGCTTACAAGTTCTGAAAGCCAGAAAAACAAATTCCTCTTAACAGATCATCTTTCCACCTATCTCTTCTTCTATTTAGGTACTTCACATGATAGGAAGAATCTAATATGATTTATGAAGAAAAAAAAACCCCTAGAACTAGTTTTGAGAAAAAAAAATTAAAACATAATTAATTTTTACTTTTCTAACAACAATCAGAAGCCAGATTCATGCTGTAAATGAGCATTAGTTGAAAGCAAACCCCAGGACTTCCAATTGTTCCAACTGCTTGTTCCTTCAGATGTTTTTTTCCCCCATTTACAATCATTTTTCCACTGGGTCTTATTAAATGTATGAAATCTTCCAACCAAGAAACCCACCTGTCTTCTTCTCTTCAGGACACAGTTTTCATTTGACAGCTCTTCAATGAATGATAATTGCATATTGCATGGGCTGCCAGAAGGGGCAATTTAACTCACTGGTGTGTAGTTAAGAGGTAAAATATATAGATCCTGTGTTTTTCACAGTCTCAAATGCTTCTGTATTCTCAAGCGATTCCAGTCCAGAATGCTGAAGATTCCTCCTTGACATGTACATGTTTGTTTGCATATTTATATTAAGATATCTTGATGAAACTGCTTAGGTTCTGGAAACTGATTCCAGAGGGACACTTACAAGGCACAGGCAATGTCCAATTATTCCCCTGCTCCAGTATGGGGTTCCTACTACAGAAGACAGACCTCCACGAGCTTCTCCCATGTGAGTCCTTTCCATGGAATGCAGTTAACAAATCAGAGTGGGCCCCTTCCATGGGGGTGATAAGTCCTGCCAGGATCCTGCTCAAGCACAGGGTCTTCTCTCTACAGAGCTACAGGTCCAGCCAGGATGCTGTTCCAGGGCAGGCTTCGGGTTGTAGACTCCATCAAACATCTACCTGCTCCAGAGGGAGTCCTCCACAGGCTGTGGGTGGATCTTTGCTCCTCTGTGTATTTCTGTGATCTGCAGGGGCACAGCTGCTTCACCATGGGCTGCCCCATGGGCTGTAGGGGAAGCTCTGCTCTGGCTCCTGGAGCCCTCCTGCCCCTCCTCCTTCACTGACCCTGGTGTATCTGCAGACCTGCTTCTCCCACGTATTCTCACTCCTCTCTGTATTCTCCAGAGGCTTTTACTCTTACACAACAGGTTTTTCCCCTTCTTAAATACATCATCCCAGAAGTACTACCACTGTTCCTGATGAGTTTAGCTTTGGCCAGTGGTTTGTCCATCTTGGAGCTTCTTGGCATTCGCTGTGTTGGACATGGAGGAAGTTTCTGGCAGCTTCTCACAGAAGTCACCCATAGACCCTTCCCCACTACCATAACTTTGCAACACAAACCCAAACCAGCAAGGCAGTGGGATAATTTCATTAAGTAGATTTTTTAATATATGTATTTTTTACTAATTATGGGCTGGTAGTGCCTTTATTAAAACATATCTTTTAACTACACAATCACTCTCTTGAAAGCCTACTTGATTCCATAATCCCAATTAAAGGCAAAGATGGATTTGGGGAAAGGAAAATAGTAGTCCCAATTAGTTGGGAAATGAAATAGTATCACTGATGTAAATCTACACAAAATTTTACCCATATTTTTAGATAATAGCAGTACAATATTGGGAAAATTCTCTCCTCTCAAAACTTTAGAGATAAAAAATAAAGTATATTAAAATAAAATTTTTTAAGTTGTTCAAAACACACCTAAAACAACAATAAAGGTTTCATCACAGAAATAGTATCTTGGGGCTTCTCTGTTATTTACTTTTCCCTCTGTGATGGAAAATATATAAGAACTGGCAACTGTACATTACTTCAGCCTCCTGGCAGTAGAAATTTTTCCAAAGCTCATGTGCAAATTCTGAGGATCGAGTTATGCCATGCAAAAAGAACCTTAAGCTCCTTTAAGTTTTTTAATAAAATTAGAGCAAGGTTATTACTGAACCTGTGTTATGGAAGAAAAATAAGGTGCTTTGCTGCTAGAAATTCTTCAGTCAATCAGTTTCAGACCTGAAGTCCATTCTGATTTCCCATTTCCCACAGAATGTATTAGAAACTCTAAAGTATTAAGGAAGTATATTAGTATATTGGAAAAGTACTTTAAATTGGCTAGAAGCCTAGAATTCTACATCCTCTGGAGGTCAAGTCTTCCAGTTCATCATGAAAAATGCCTGGGAATAGTTTAAAGCTTGATGCAATGCAATACCTTAAAATGAGAAATCATTTCATAAGAAAAGGACAGCATTACAATTTTATGTTTTGCTAATGTTGCAGAAGATATTCAAATGCTAGTCAGTTAAGGAAATTAAATTATTCATTAAATGAATAGATGTGTACAATTCTAAGACTGAAAAAATACAATTGCTTTATCATTTCATCTGTATTTAATATCCATAGCTTAGTGAAAAAAGACCAACCATAAATGTAAAACTAAGGAAGGCTAATGTCTAAGTACAGTGTGTATTTGAAAGGAGGACCAGAATGACTGCATGTCTCTGATATTCTCTTTTTATGCATTACATGAAATCAATTCACCCTAAAAAAAATAAAATATGCACAACCCTCTAATGACAGCAAAAGTGAAGATGAATTTTTCTTACAATAAAAATTTGATCTGAAAAACACTTAGACAGCCTCACAATAGCAAGTCTGACAAAGTTAATGTCCCTGTGGCTGTTTTTCTTTGATTACATAATGAGCTTTAAATGAAAATATGCAGAAATATAACATTATTTTTAACATCTTCTGCCAGAAGAAATAGGAATTTATTTACTACTCCGTGCTCACAGGTAATTTTCCTTGTCTACAGGCATCTTCAATGTCAGAGTAAGATGCTGTATATGGAAGAGCGTGTTTGCTTGAGGGAATGTTGGAAACAGATCATCATGCAACCCCTTTTTACTTTTATGTTTTGTCCTTTGTATGACATAGATGGAAACAGAATTTTTTTTTTTTGTGCCAACAATAATATTCTTCCTTGTTAGGAAGAAAATAGTATTTTTTCAACACAACAGCACATCTGTCTGAAGCAATTAACAAAATATGAATGACTAAACTGTAGTATCTCATAATGGTCACTCTGAACTGAGACCATTAGTGTGTTTTATTTGCATTTTTTTAGGACCATGTATAGCCATTTTTCAGCTTTTTTATCCATTCCAGAGAAGATATCTAACTGCCAAATGTAAAGAACATTTGAACAAGACCTAACCTTGAAGATGCAATCTGAGCCTGAATCTACACAAAAATGATTGCATATAAGGTAGACTGATCTAACTCACTTATACAAAAAATAGACTATTTCATATTCATTGTATAAAATTCCTGCTGAGAGAAAATTATTTTTTCTGCTATCTTGATGAGAAATGCAAATAATGATGTATAATTTTTGTGACAAGCATATATAAAGAGCAGAATTTAAAAGATTTTATTTTGGTTATTCAAGAAGCTGCAACATGAAGCTGTAAATCTATCATCTCTCATCATCATTAGATTTCAAATTATAGTCAAAAGAGAGATAGGATGGCTGCTAGTGGTACAATTTTTTTAATGAGCAATGGTCAATTTTAATGATTTAATGAGCTTTTTATATATTAAATAACACTATCAGGTTGATTGGCAGTATCATGCTGATTGGTGAAATTCCAGACAGTCACAGGGCAGGACTGATATTAGCATGATCAGCAGTGTCACATACACAGGGACTAATAAGGGGTATGTCTCACTGGGAACACTTAGATAAGTTTGTTCAGAATTAGGTGAGATTCTATTTTCTATGGCATTTTCTGCTTTAAAAAGAAGCATTTATTATAAAATATTCTAAACATTCTGACTTGTTTACTTTCAAATACTTTAATGCCAACTAATCAGCAGGGGTCTTTTTTATGGTAAATTACCTCTTTTTCCTTCCTGAACTTTTTTTTAATCTACATTCACATTTTCTATTTTCTTCCAGAGGAAAACCACTGATTGAGGCATCAAATAAGCTAATCAAAGAGAAGAAAATCTTGCCATGTTTAAGTAGCTTGACTGATATACAAGTAGGTTAGAATTTCACTGCTACTCCTGAGTAATTCCATCAGTAGGCAATTTCAGAAATGATTAAGAGAGGGGTCTTAAAATATTTGTCACAGAATAACAGGCTGAATCACTACTGTTCTTAACTCTTCCCTTCCAGTATTTTATCACCCTACAGTGCAGTCCAGAAGTTCATGCAGGTTTATAATCACATCTTAGCCCTAGTACTTGATAGGACAGACTGCAGACAAATTCTGAGATTTTATACACAAGGCATAATTTTTCCAAGGTTATATTCTAGCCAAGAGTGGAATCTCCAACAGAAAGCTGCATCTTTCAAATCAAGTTTTTCACAAAATGTGTTCTGCAATACCTCTTAGAAATAAAAATTATTGTCTTTAAATAACAGCAGCACCAGTTGAGAGAAACAAAATTATTGCAAAGGGCCCTAAAAAAATGAAGAAAGGAAAATAAAATAAAAATTATATCAGAGACAATGAGACATTTTGTCTACACATTCCTTTTTTTATTCTCAAGACAAACACAGTAACTAGCATTCAAATATTTACCACAGGGCTATATCAGCACATTAAAAAAAAAAAAAAGAAGGAAAATTTCTTTTCCTCTCTTTTACTGGACTATTTCAAGCCTCAAAAAAACATTTTCCTAAATTAATCAGGACTTTCTTCTGCCAGTTCTAATCTAAGAAGATGACTCTAAAAATTCTGGAATATTTTAATGAAGGGAAAATGTCTACAGCAAAGCCCTCGAGAATTCTGAGAGATAATTTCAGTCTTAGAAAGTGAAAAGAATAATGAGAAAGGATGACAAAAAAGCCATCTGAAATCAGATTTTAGGGAAATGTAAATCAGAATGTATTCTATTTTAGTATTGCCTTAAGGCTTATATCTATAGTGTTTATATTTAATATAAAATTGAGATGTTAAACCACATAACAAAAATTATCAAACCTCTTTCTGCTGATAATCAAAAGAAAAGAGTTCAGATTTTGGTGTAATCTGTCTTTTCAACATGGATACTCTGTGTTAGAAAAAAAATCACTTTGATTATCATCAATGCATTATATTCTGGATTAAATTTTTTTGGGTTTAGTTTCCTATCTGAGAAATACTTTTAATCAAACTAAGTTTATTAATGAATAGTAGAAACTGAATAAAGGCTAAATGCATAATAGAAATCAGATACAAGAGCCTTTCATCATTATAATGATGCTTTATTTAGAAATCTATCTTTAGTGCTGCTGCATCAAAGTCCTCAGGCAAAGCTGATGTGAAAATTTATTTGGGATGAACAGAATTTCCATCTAATGTCTGGAAATCAGCTAGAGAACATTTATGTTCAGGGCCCACATTTTAACTGAGAGCTGAAATGAAAATCAAGTAAGTCGAGGCTAATCACCTGAAAAAAACTGCCATCATTTTTCTTAGATGAGAGGTGCTTGAAATGAAAGCTAAAAATACATCCATGCAATCAATTTACAACACAGGTGAAAAAGGTGAAAAAAACATTTGATATCTAAATGTATAAGAGAAACTTATTTTCTTCTTTATAAATTAAAAATAAGTAAGAAACTATTGTGTCCTGATGAAAACAAGATTAAAATATGAAAAAATTTAGAGGTTAATAAAGGAAAATTTTTATATGCATACATATATATAAATATGTATATATGTTTTGCAGTTGAGTTAATGGAAGCATATAATAATTCAGTACAATCTTACTGAAATCCTACTTCTATATTGGTATAAGAAATCTACTTCTTAATGCAAATTGGAATTTATAAATTGCTAAATCATGCATGACAATATTGCAGAATTGAAAATTTAGAGAGATTACAAAAGTCAGTTCTGGTTTTCAGCCCTGGTGCTTTCACCAGAGAGTCTGAAAGCCATAAAAATTGCTCACACAATGAAAAGAGAAATCCACTGAAATAAAGCTTCTGCTGAGAGCAGACATCCCTAAAAAACATTCTTATTTTTCCAGCATTCCTCTCAGGTTTAAACAGCATACCCAGTTCTGCCTTGATTTTATCTGATAATTTTATTAAGGATATTGTCATTGTTACCATTTTACAATCAGGATAAGATTATTAGCCAATATTTCAAATGTGATATTTTAGGAAATACAGCAACATGTGTAGGAAACAAATGCCAAGAACCATATGTGCAAGACTTAAGTAATTCATTTAATGCACTTAGTTTTATTTATTCAATATAGACTTGAAATTTATTTACAGACAGGAATTATGTCTGGGTTTCCTTAGCAGAGTTATGCATATAAGAGAGGCTACTCCATCGGTGTTCTAGGTGGGCTGCACTTTTGAATTTTATTTTGCAAACATCTCCCACTTGATGTCCATTGATTTGTGACTCCTTATGGACAAAAAGGAACTGGAAGATGCACTGCAGGAGTCCATCTTAATAGACTGTACATGCAAAAGGGTATTTAAACTGAAACTAATCTGAATTTAAAACCCTGGAGTGCCTATATTACAAATTCAAGGAACAGCACTCAACTAATGTGAAAGAGAGACACAATTTCCAGTTCACATTTGAACATTTTCTCTTGAATCCTGAATTTTCCTATTCCATCTCTCTGGTTCACATAATGCAAACTGAGACATGTAAACAGGTTTCCTTTCAGAGGAAAGTAAACTGGAAGATACACTACAGAAATTAATTTCTTGTGCTTCAACTCCTGGTAAATCCAATGGGCCCAACAGGCACTGTGGATTTTGGATCCTCAACACCAACACCTTCACTCTACAGCTTTGCTCCTGTTACTCTCCAATATTTATTATAAGGATGCAGTCAGAGTCACAAATATCCCTTTCTTTCATTCTTTAGAACCAGGTCTCACCTCTGCCCTCTACTATCACAGATCACAGAATCAAATAGGCTGGAAAAAACCTTTGAGATCAAGTCCAACCTATGACCAAATACAACCAACCAATGTCAATTAAAGTGTGGCACTAAGTGACAGATCCTGTATTTTCTTGATGCCATCAGAATTACCTGAGGTTTTTAGCTTCTTATTAACACTTAATTCAAAAATTCAAGTTTACAGATTACAGAGAGAAGCAAACAAAAATAAGTATGCACTGACACCACATAAACACACAATTTTGCTTTTGGCATTAAGCCTAAGTGATTACCAACTTTTCCACAGCCAGAAATCTCCAGTCTTTCAATTACTTCTCCTTTTGAAAGCTTAATCAGAGCATTTTTTTCACTTACTTCTAGTCATGTTTAAAAAAATAAAACCAAACCCATCAAAAGATAATGCTTTCAGAATGCTAAATGTGAAAGATGAAGTCAAGATGAAGTGGCATCTGAGTAAAGAGGTGACACCAGCCCCTAAAAGCTGGTAACACTATACATAGAACATTTCAGTTTACTTTTTTGCAAATAAATGTAAATAATAACTTCAATTTCAGCTATATCAAGTGCCTTCTGCCTGCTTGAAGCCTTTAGTTAACCTTTTCCAAAAGTAACTTTTTGCCCCCTAGGTTTTGGGCTTACAGGATGCTCTCTGGAATTAAATGGGAATACTTTTTTCCCAGATGCCTGGGAAAAAAAAAACTGTATTTGTTACAGTGATACAAATGCAGAGCAATTTCTATCCTCATTGACTTTTAACATTGATAACACCTCCTTATTTTACACTCTAAGACAGCAGTTTTATTTTATAATTGTGTTCTTAACGATGAATTGGACAATTACCTCCTGAACAATTTGTATCATTTTAGTCCTAATTCCCATTCCAGAAAAGCAAGGTCAAGCACTAACCCTCAAATAATGAAAGGAAACAGCTGAGGATGAAAGTCCATTTGAAAGCACAAACCTTAGGCTAACATATTCGTTTCCCCTCAAAGGAAGTTTTATGGGTTTGAAAATTGCTGTGTAGCACAGTCTTGTTGCTTGTAAATCCAAGCCTCAGAGACAAGGCATGTCAAAGAAAAGGAATTTCCAATATGGGGACAATAAGTAGATGTCAGGCTGCACCTTTTTTTTTTTCCCTCAGATATATTTCTAAAAGAAGATAAAGCCTTTGAAGTTCAGGCTGATTTGAAAAATTAAGCTGTCAAAGTTCAAAATGCTACTTAATTTTGCAAACCTCACTGTTGCATAACCTCAAATACTTTGATCTTTTTTAGCTGCTTTACACTGGGACTTTGAGATTCTATTTCTTTTTATATAACTAAAATGTCACATAAAAGTGCATGTTTAAAAATGGGTTTTTTTCCAAATTGCATACATACAAAAGTATGGGAAAGGTCTATATTTCCACAATGTAACGTTTTGCCCATTTTTTTAATGTGTGGGTGTTTGTGCTCTGAATTTCACCCTTTTTGAGGGTTCTTCACACCACCTAAGAAAACCACATTAAGGGCTGCTCTTTCAGACAAATTGGTGTCCGGGCCATTATGGTCGTTATATGTCCCAATGCATATTTTCAGTCGGATGCTCTGTGCTTCATGTACTCAAATAGAATGTTCCTAATTGCATTGTGCCCCTCATTATTAACTCTCTGCATAATTGTCTAATAGTGAAGGGCATATTTTGCCACTAAAGTGGCTGTGCATTACTGCTATGTTGTTGTGCACAATTAAGCAGCTGTTGCATAAGGAATGTTGCAAAGGTGACTGCGTTTTATTATGCTCAGTGAATACATTTTGTTGTATGCATCTATGATAAGGACAACCATGAGACAAATTGTGTTCATCATGTGTGTCTCCTAACCTTCACTCTGCCCACCAATCCATCTCCTTAGAGTTACGTCTAGTTTATGTGAACTTTCTAACAAGCCTCAAAAACATCTTTTGGAGAGGTATTCCTGTGCACAAAAACTTCCTTTCCATCCATAGTCTTACGTGAGAAGAATACTAGACAGGCAAAATTCAGATGATTTTCCATCTACCTTCTGAAGCCACACTAAACCAAACAAAAACACACACAAAAACCAACCAAACAAAAAAACTCCATGCAACCAAACACAGAATGATGACATAAATCAAATTATATGCAGCTTATCCTCGTGGAAACATTTCTTCCCTTACTGATTTTTGTCAGAAAGAAGCATTCCATATGACATGAAAAATCTAAACAAGTACAGATACACTTGGAAATTCCATGCAGAATGAAAAACACACAGATTTTTGTAGAAGAAACAACGTCTGCTTCATTCAATAATGCACAAGTTCCCTTCTTAGTGATAAATTGTTATCAACCATTAGTTAAGATAGTCACCCAAGACTATGCCAAAGAGAAAACTGAAATCAAGGATGATGAGACAAGTATCTCTACTACCCACTCTTCAGGAGGTGGACTAGTATGCAGAATGAAAATGAAAATAAATATATGATAAATGTAAATTTTTTTAGGCTCTTCCTGTCACACGTGCAATAGAAAAGTCTATTCATTGATCATAATAAATACCTTCAACTGAGCTTCCCAGACAGAGCTTTCTGCTTAAAAAATAATCCTTTACATATAAAATATATCCATAGTCATTGAAATAGCTAGAATGATTCTACAGGTCAGTAAAATCACTTTGAAGATATAGTCTGTTCTTAACAGAAGACAGAATGATAGTTAAATTTCCTTTTTCCTAGGTGAGGACTCTTACTGTCTCCTGGAGTTGGAGAAAACCATATATCAACATACACTCCAAAAATATGGTGAGTAAATCCAATCTACAACAAATCATTGTGGCAACAAAGCTTACAGAAACTCATAAATATTATTTAGGGTCTTTAAGCCTTGTTGAATGTACAATTAAGAGTCCTAAGGCTTGGTTTGGCTGGCAAAGCCATCAGAATAGCATCTCAAATTAATTATTTTTCATCAGTCAACCTGTGTGGTGTTTCAAAAATTGATGTTTGCAAATAAACAGACTAAAATAAAAAATCTAACTCTTCCCTTAAACCGTAGTATTTTTTCCCATCTATCAAATATTTTCCAAGTAATTCATTTCCTTTCTTTGCAAAACGTGCCATAGCTGGAATGTATGATGGTGTAAGTGATGGGTTTGACAGGTAGTTGACTGGAGTAAGCCAATAATAAGCCCTTGTGCTGTATGTCAGTGGAGGAAGATGAAAATTCTTGAGCTCTAGTACAGTAAGAGTGAAGGAGGCTTGCTGAATTATATATGCAAATGAGTAATATAATCAGCACTGCAGTTGATTTAATTTCTTATTAAATTCTGCTTACTAAAGACTGTCCCCAAACCCTTACTTTTGATGTGTTGAATAATTTTGTATTGAAAATACTCACTGCTCTGTTAAGGGGCAATTTATCACCCAGAAGCATCACTCTGGCTTCTGAGACATACTGTGTGAAGGATTTTTAGGAGTGATGGGAGATGTGATGGGCGAAATGCATGCGCAACTCATCCTTCATAATGAGACATTAGAAGAAGGCATCCATTTTAAAGGAGTTTCCAAGTTCAACAACAGTAGCTCTTCCCAAGCTGTGCGTGCCAAGGACTGAAAGAATAGGTTACACTAGTGGAATTCACTGATGTTCAGGTACCCAAAGAAGTGTTTGTCTGTCTTCCATGCTGTTACAGGCATTTATGAGGTCTTTACACATAATGAGGCTAGTGTCCTGAACACCCAAGTGTGGCCAAGGTACAAATAGTCCTCCCATAAACCTTTGCCTCTCTAGTTAACGTTCTGTCTCATGAGAAGAATGCTAACTAGTCTGAAAGACCCTTTGAAAAAATGGAGTATGAACGTAAGTGAAATAATGATAACACAACTATCACATCATTTAATTTATTGGAAACATTTTATGGGCTCCTTATTTAGATCGCATTCCATCAAAATATTTTCTTTTATGTAAAGAAAAGAAGACTGTTGTCTCCGAATCATAATAAAATATGTTTGTGTTTTCTGTAATTTTTTTTTAAACTGTATTTTTTATTTCGAAGTTTCAGGGTTTTTTTCCCAAAAGAAACTTACTTATTTTGTTAATAAACACATGCCTAAAGAAACAGAAATATTGACAGATGGAAGGAGTTGCAAGTAAGACACTTCTAAGAACTCTTCTTTCAATAACACTTATATCTTCTCAGTTTTTTATTTACTAAATTTCCAATCTCTTCATAAATCACATATGGCCCTAGTAGTTCAAGAGCTGTCTCATATATGAAAAAAGGCAAAATTAAATCAAAACCATACACATTAATAGACTTCAATGTTATCATAAATCTGGCTGTTCAAATGTTGGTTCAAACGAACAGCAACAAAATTCACAAATAAAATTCCATTAAGTACAATACCCTATTGTACTTTATGACATCACTTTAACCAGTCCAAAATAATCCATACAAATGGTCAACCACCTGTAAATACTGCTCAGCTTAAGAATCTTAGAACAAAAGAGAACATTTCAATTGAAATATCTCACTTATCCTCACAAATTGCCTGTTATACAAAATTTATCTGTAATTTAACATAAGAACTATTCAAAGGCTAATACAAAGCAGAGATATCTGTAGGGGGCAGATTAACCATAGGAAGAGGTAATTTATAGATTAGGACACTTTTCTATAAAGTCTCCAAAAAGTAAATATATGCTTATTACAAATATAAGAAAACCTAAATAAGCCAGTGGAAACACCTACTGGATAAAAATTTAAACAGCTTGAGCCTAGCTACAGATAAAAGGGTTTACTCCCTAAAGGTATGAGCCTTTTTACCTTTATAAATGCATCATTAGAGACAAAAAAACCAAAATGCACTTCAATCATTTTTGGCTACATTATTTGCATGTCTAGCTTTTCTCATATGAGCAGTTTCTTTGAATTTAAGAGCACTGTAGTAAAAATATATGTATAAATACTGTTTTAGCATCATTATTTTTATAGGTAATTTGGGTGTATATAAACGCAGAATCACTAAATCCAAAGGATCTACATTCCATCTGAAATCAAAATAGAGTGTGCATTATGCAGAAGATTAAGATTTTATAGTGAATGAATAAATGGCTAACAAATATGAGAATTCAGAACCTTGAAGATGCCAGAGTCAGTAAATAATTTCTTTCTGGTTGATTGTTTCTTTTTCCCTTCCTTTATGTAATACAATATATTGCTGTACTTCAGCCTTCTCTCCAGTGTGCCAGTGTGCTTCTTCTGGACCATCCTTATTGTCCTTCTGTTATCTAATATTATCTAAACATATTTTCTAAATTTGTTACAAGAGTGCATTTCCTGGCCTGCTGAATTACCTCTGAATTTCTTTACCCTTAGAAAGCACAGGACTTCTTAAACTAACCATAGAATGAATATCATGCTATTTAAAATAACAGTGAAGATTTCTGGACAGAAAATTACAACTCTACATTTTCACAACCAGTGTCAATTAGAGGAAATACTATCAAGTTATTTTTTGTTGAAGAGAGATTTCAAGGCAGACTAGTAGAAAATTAACTGACATCAGTGGGAACTGAAAACTATCTCCCATGTCTGATATAGTCCCTGGAACTTAAAAGATTAGCAGAGATTCATAGAATTACAGAATGGTTTTAATTGGCAAGGAAGTTCAAAAATTGCCTTGTTCCAACCCCCCTGTCATAGACAAGGGATACCTTCTATTAGAACAAGTTGCTGAAAGCTCCATCCAACCTGGCCTTGAACACTTCCAGGGATGGGACATCAACAACTTTTCTGGGCAAACCTGTTCCAATACTTCACCACTGCCACAATAAAGAATTTCCTTTTGATATCTCATAAAAATCTACCCTCTTTCAGCTTAAAGCTATTCCCATCACTTCATGCCCTTGTAAAAGGTCCTTCTCCACCTTTCTTGTAGGTTCGCTTCAGGAACTGGAAGGTTGCTATAAGGTGTTCCAAAAGTCCTCTCTTCTGCAAGCTGAACAACCCCAGCTCTCTCAGCCTGTCTTCATAGCAGAGGCACTCCATCCCTCTGATCTTCTTGCTGGGCTCTTCTGTACTCACTCCAATAGATCAATGTCTTTTCTGTGCTGGGGACCCCAGAGCTTGGTGCAACAATCCAGGTGGGATCGCACCAGAGCAGAGCAGAGCAGAGCAGAGGGGCAAAATGCCCTCGCTCACCCTGCTGGCCACATTGCTTTTGATGCAGGCCAGGACACCACTGGCTGGGCCATGTTGAGCTTTTCATCAACCAGCACTTCCTTCTCCTCAGGGCTCCTCTCAATCCATTCTCTGCCCAGCCTCTCTTTGTACTTGGCTTTAGCATCCAGGTGCAGGAACTCGAATTTGGCCTTGTTGAGGTTTGCACAGACCCCCCCTTCTCAAGATTGTCAATGTCCCTGATGCTAAGGCTTCTACATTATAAAGCTGTTGTTGCAATACAGCTCTAAAACATTATGTTCTCATAGGTGAATTATCCTTACAAATGGATTAGAACTTTTCTTGTGCTTTGCATACTGTAAAATTTAGTAGACATCAAATTATAACAGGGATCAAAGCACATATATATAGGCAAAACTGAATATTTTTGTTCCACTTTCCACCCATTCCTTATACAGACATTTAGCAATTCTTAGGTCTGCAGCATGTTTTTGGCTTATTTAGTCTGATATTTCAGAAAGAAGATAATTTCAGAAATACTAAATAGAGTAAAGCATAACTCTTGAAGACAGGAAGATTTCATAACGAATTAGATTGTTTATAATTATGTTTAGAAATAGGGAAATAAAAACCTGAGAGGTTTTTCTAAATCTGTGGTATACAGTATAGCTACTGACAAAAAGAAAGGGTTCTTAATTGATTTTTTGAGTCAAGGTAATAATTTAGCCTCTTCAGGCAGGTCCCGCACTTGAAGGATGACCAAAAAAATGTCAAATCCCTGGTGTGCCATATTTAGGAAAAAAAACCCTAAGAAATTGCAAAGAGACTTTGTTTTCCAGATTTAAAATATAGTAGCTTCAGAACCATTTATGTGTTTGCAGATAATTTAGAGTAACTATTAAGCTTCTGTAACTCATCAGGGGCTTATGTTAAGGCTGTTTCATTGCAATTGTTATTATGAAGCCCTCAACAACATTTTACTTGTGCCTTCTACTCTTCTGATTATTGACATTCTCCCCCTAAACTAAAGAGCCACAAACAACCCTTGAAGAGCTCATACTTTTCTAGGCAGCACAGGGTTTAAACTGCACCACCTGTCCATTTTTTCATTCCCACAGCTTGCTCTGAAAACCACTAAATAAATTATACTAAGGGAAAAAAACACCTCAAATGTTATGTACCCTTTTCAGAGCCTTATGAACCAGGAGCAGCATGTCAGACACTAATCTTTCTTTCATCTAACAGCCATCTAGACATCTTTGCTGCACTGTGTTCGAGTCTAGTCAAAAGCAGTATTTACTGCACTAACCCCATGATAATATATCCCATCTATCATGAAAGAAAGTAGCATTTCACTACATAAAGCCAAAAAAGAAAACAAAATTAATAGCAATAATAATAAAACAGCCAGAATAGCCCTTTATAGTATTGTTTGCATTTGGAAAACTGAAAATTCTTAACTATTTCCTAAATTCAAACATTATTCTACTGCTAAAATTCATATTTTAATTACAACTGATTAAAACAAGAGTACTTAAATACCATTTGTGCATTGGGTATACTGTTTGATTTAGCAAATCTCTTTGTTAGGACAGTCTAACCCTGTCATCTTGTTTAAACATCAGAGTAATAAGCAATAGGTCTTTGTGTAGGGAAAATAATGTAAGCTTTGTTACTCAGTGTCCTGAAAAAATTGCATTATTTTGAGGACTTTGAATGGTGGATTCTCATTGTTGAAGTCGTTAATCACACATACACATTAATCAGATGGACAAGATGCTTAGAATTTTGATTACTTTCTCAGAAATTTACAGATTGTAGGTTTTTTTAAGCCTAAGTCCATAATATCAATGTCCACAAGGGACGTTCTGGATATTGTGTCAAAGATATTACACCTGGTCACATGCTTTGGGGTGCATACCCTCAAAGGCTAAAGGCTCCTGGAAAAACCTAAGACTTGACAGTGGCTGCAAATCTTGATTAGAGGACCTTCTCTTATTTTCATCTCTGATCACCACAGTGTAAGGAGAAGCTATTATTGTAGGTTGCTCTCTATATTCCTTATAATTAAGCCTAAACTTAAAAATTTCTTTGCTTTCTTATTCAGTTTGGCCCAGCCCATTCAGATCTCATCTCAGTGCTTCACTAGATCATTCAGCTGTTCTAACAAGAACATTAATAACATGAATATTCTTCAAGGAGATCAAACCAGTTTTTTTTTGCTGTCCCTTGTCTCTTTCAGGTATCTGCTTTCTTTGTAGACTAGTGATATAATTCACTCATCTTCTTCACATGCAAAAATTGAAATTTTGTGTCATTCACTTTCCTAACATATACTAGAGAAGTGGCGTTTACTACATGTTCTCATGGGAGTAATGTAATAAAAAATCCACTTTGGGGCTAACCTATTTGAATTGGTCCTTAGAGTTCTCTAGATATATTCCTGCCATTTGTATCTATAGACTTTCCATACTTACCTTCTAAATGAAATTGAAAATATAGCTTGTTTAATTTAGCTTACGGCAAATTTAATGCTGCAAAACTATTGACCTGAGAATTTAAATTTAAACCCTCTCATCAGAGAATAAGTACAAGAATTTTAGCAAAATCCTGCCTACAGATTTAGCACGTGATAAATGGAGCAGAGTGTTCCAATCACTTTTTATTTTATGTGGATAATAATTCTCTGTGATCAATTTCCCCTCATTTATCTGTCTCCCTAATATGTGCATCCTGACTGCTCTTTTTCTTGCATCTTTTGCTTAGATTCTTCATCTTCTCTATGGCACTTGGTTTCAGCACTATTAAAATTTATGGACTAGAGAAAATTATTTCAGATTACACCCTTTCCTCAGTGTGCCACAACGATGTGCATGAATATACATTCAAATGATTTATACTAAAAGGTTTCCTAAAATATCAGATTACGTTCCCTACTCTGAAGCATTGTGTCCCATTAATTTTTAAGGAAGGTTTTTTCTTGAAAATGTGACTATGATGTAGAGGTTGTTTCACTGCAGTCAAATTTACAATATCAAAAAGAAAACAATTCATTATGGTAACATAACTAAGGTGAAGAGGAAGAAAAAAAAAAGCCAGCAGATATAGAATTACTAAACTGAAGTGCTATAACATTCATTATTAAGGATGAAGGAGAAACCTAAGTATGTATCTAAAATGATCATTAATAACATTTTATAATTCTAATAAAAATGTAGGTCTCTAAAATCTTACTCATCCAGTATCTGATGTATTCTAAATTACAAATATTTCTACACACTTGAGAGCTGGAGAGCACTTTGCTTACCATTATGGTAAGAAAAGCTAAAGAAATATCAGGAATTTGTCTTTTCTCTCACCACAGATCAGCAAACCATCTGGAGTAGGACACTTATATGAGGAAGGGAATTAGGTACATAGCTAAGAAACTTGTTTTCTTCTACTATGTTCTCACACTGACCTTCAAAGTAAGTGCGGCTCACGCCACAAGAGAATCATCAGCTAATTTTATGAGGCTACACCCCATTCCACCCTATTCCATTGTCAAGCCATTAACCAAGAATACTCAATAAAACTGAAAGACATTTTCAGAATATATTATCTCCTCATTTGATACTACAAAAGTGCTATTTCAGTTTTGTAATTACTTGTGGTTTTCTCTTTCCCTGGCTATATTTAAGCTGTACATGAAACTGTTTATAAGAAGACTCTTTCTTGAGAACTCTAAGCATGAAGCTCCTTACAAAATTAGTTTTGCAAAGTCACCAAGGTCTTGCTGGTACACTAATTGGTGGCTTTATGGGTATCTGCACCCCTGCTAGGAGCAGAAAAATACCCATAAATAGCTCTGCAAAGCAAGAACCTGCACCTGCATTAATAAATAAAGCATTTACCCACTTGTTTCAGGCCAGTTACAAAAACCTCAATTTGCCATTTTGCTTCAGATTTTGATAATTAGTCACAGCTTCATTACATGAATTCCTAATACATTAGATCTCACTGTGTATGTAAAGGGCTCTACCAAAAATGAAAGTAACATCGCTGGAAGGCTACAGAAGAAAACCATTAAGAGAGCAAGATGTTAGGGAGAAAACTCTATTATTTAAGAGATCACCAGTGAGATACAGTGGCACCAAAGACACAATAAGATTCAACAGAATCTTCTCTGTACACCAAGATGTTCATTGCAAGTGTTATGTCCTTACATCACAGGAAAAGAAAGACAAATTTGTGTTGTCTGCAAAACAACCAGTTGGACATGAGCAACAGGCTGGGCTTTGCTTCAAAAGTTAATTTACTTGAATTAATAGCTGAATTACTCATGATATGGGTATTACCTGAAATTGCCATTGACATGTAATAAATTCACTATGTGAACAAGTGTTCACCAGATATTTAATAGTAGCACTTTTTTATAGCTTTCAGAAAAGACTTAAAACATCGTAACTTTGTTGAGAGCTATTCTGGTTAGGCCAGTTTTTGCTACCTTTCAAATTCTCTTTCTCCATTTCCTTTTTAATTTATCATTTCTTCTAACATCTGGTCAATTTTTAAGTAGTCTTTTTATAACCAAATATAGGGGATCATTCTGACTGGATGTTCAGAGAATCAGGTTAAATTTGTTGTCTTGATTTCACCTTGAACTACATTAGCTTACTTCATGAACAGGATACATGATACATTTTATTTTCACAGGTAAGAATACAAAGCTAGACCAAAATACAATATTTGACTTTGGCATAACTTGTTTGATTTTCTCTTTATGTGTGAGTACATTTTGGTTTGCTTCTGCATGTTTTAACCTTCCTCTATTGGACAGTGTGGCTGCCCAAAGACAAGTTTTTTCAGTTCAGTTGCAGCAAGCTTCCAGGGATTCAGAAATATGAGTTTACTCTGTGGTAATGTTCAGTTCTCAGTCTTGTTCTTCGTATTGCTTCCTGCTAAAGAAGATGCTTTATGACAGATTAAGGGAACCTTTTTCCCCTTCATGTATATTGAAGCTTTTTAGCTTCACTTTTGAAGTTGCAGCTGTTTCCTTCATCTTGGATATTTTTGTCAGGTGCTTTCATACTTTTTATTAAGTCAACCTTCAAATTACCTTTTCCTTCAAAGTTTTGAAACTTTCATAGAGAAGGCAGCCCACTTTTGAAATTTTCCGTAGAGGACAGAAAGCAGGAGCAAAATCATTAAAAATATTGTCATTGGGAAGCTCAAAGGAAGCCATTATTCAATGGCATCAAGCAAATGCTACACTTGTTTCAGAAGATGGATGATGATCAGACTTCAAAAGGTTTTTTGAAGATAAAACCCTCTAACTCTTCAAAAAGATAGATTTTAAAATGCAGACTTCTATAGCATGAGGTGATTCAAAAATGAAAACCCTCAGATTTTAAAAACTTTTATTATCTGAACTGTTCCTAAATTAGTTCCTAGTGCAATTCCAATGGACATGGGTTAGATGGAGTGTATTCTTCCCAGAATAAATTCCAAAAAATGGTTTTAACACTTTTTTAGTCCATTAACATCTTATGTGACTCTGTGATACTGTATCATCCAGTTTTCCAAATCAAGATTGTTATGCATCACAAATATTAGCAGCATGTCTAATAACAGTTTGTTATCATCAGTTTCATCATCAAGCTATTTAATTCCTACAGAAAGATACCAGATTATTTTTACAACATTAATTTTATGTAAAACATATGACATTATGTTTTGCTGTTTAAGTTTTCATTAACTTAATTTCTTGCAGCCATTTCATATCTTCATGCATCAATACCGATGGTGCACAGAGAAAATTCCCCTCCACTCTTTCAAAATTTTGGCAAAATATCTGTATATTTTGTAGTCACACTCTTCTATTTGAATCCAGGAATACTTAAAACAAGTAAGTCTGAGTAGGAAAAAGCAGGAGAGCATAAGGGTGTAAAAATGAAAGAACAAGTGAGTGAAAGAAAAATAAGGAGACTAAGATAACCTTCATAACATGGTCAAAGACTCCTTTACATCTCAGCCTGAGTTTTTGACATCTCTAAAAATCTAGAAGTCAAATCTGATTCTAAACAGCTCTCACCTTCTAAAGTCTAAGGTATCTAGAAGCTTAGCTCTTATATTATCCTGTCCTGAACTTTTAAGGACTATAATATCACTTTTAGTATTGCTAATTCTTAAAGTCAAAATGAATCTGATGTGCGTGGTCCATATACACAACTCTAAATCTGGCACGCTAGATTTCTATTTGCTGCCAACCTTCATAGGATTTATGTTACAATCCTTTCAAGAGCAATGAGGGATTAAAACAATGAAATAGAAGGCTGCAATAAAAGCAGCCATCTTGAACCAGTGTATCATTATAGCATAACTGAAGGTGCTTGAAAGATTTCTCTGTTGTTTTTTTTTCCCAAGAAGTATAGTTTTAATGAAATTATATTCCAATTTTCAAATGAAAAGTGAAACAAATTGAATTTTAGGGAAAGCAATCAGTGTCTCAGTATTGGTGATACTTTTCTCTTTTTGTTAATTACACATTAGCTGACCCAAATTTCATAGGAGTGACAGTTGTCATTTTAACCCTGCATTTGATTCTATGGGTTGGTCAACTCTACATCCCAGGTATCAAAATTTCCTGGTTAAATTTCTACAATGTACGATTACAATGTGACATTTGGAAACAGAGAAATGAAAATGTGGTGGAAATATTTTGCAAAGTTTTAGGGCTTTTTCAGTCAGCTGTGCTTTCTACAATCTGAAATAGTTCAGCAATTACCGTGATGTAAAAAAAAAAAAATCACAAAAAAAAAAGGATGCATCAAATAATTTGCTCCATTCACTGTAAAGTACAACACAAATAAAGATAAGATTTACAGAAACTCAAGTCTTAATCATCATAAGTATTTTCTTCATCTAAATTAGCCTGAAGGCACACACATCTTTACATGTTTTAAGCATCATACTAATTATAATACTCATAGTCCTCAAGATTCATTAAATAATTCTATACATACATTACACATATTGGTTACATATAATAGTTAAGAAATCTTCGAAATTCCTTATTTGATAGATCAGGTCTCATTAAAAAATTTGAAAGATGCTTTTCCTCCAGAAAAACACAAACCCAAACCAATAGCATAATATCAAATTATATTTTTCTGTTTCTCAGCTTCCCAGTTGAAGAGTTGTTTAAAACAAAGATGAAAAAATATTTATATTCTTGCAAGAGTAAATAGACAGCTAGACTTCCTGCCAAGTGAAAGGAATATGGGTGTATTTAGTGATTGTCTACATTTGCAGGAGCCTCCATCATCTTGTGCAAGCACCACACAAGCACAATTTTACACACAGATGAAAAACTAAAGCCAGGCAACCATTAAACCTAATCCTATCAAAGCTAGGAAACAAAGCATGACTTTTTGCTGAGTTTTGTTTTTGCAATGAAGGAACCCATTTAGGTATCTATCTGACAAATTCCTTGTTGCTTGAACTCTAAAATCAAGAACAGTGCATAATTCCTTCATAAATTTCCTATTTCTGCAGAAAAAAAAAAAATCAAACTTTTTTAAAGTTAGCTAGTAAAATTAGGGGTACTGTAGAAGGCAAGGGCAGAGATTTCTTCAGGCAGGGTATCTCTATCCAAAGTTAAAGACACATAATCAGCCTGGGCAGCTCAGTATTAAAAGAACAGGGGAAAAAAGGTGTTATATTGCTGTCACCATGGTAAACCCTAACATATAAATGCATAAAAATAGTAAATGTGTTTCCTTATCAAAGTTTACATTAATATTTCAGTCAAAAAATGAAATATCACTAATCAAATACATTTCCTGGTGTATTTCCGTGGCTGTGTTCTTTATGCATCTCTTCTCCTTTATTGGTTGTATTTCTCTTCAGACTCCACTTCTCTTGTACAGACAGACTTCCCTGGACCAGAGCAGTGATGCAGTATAAGAGATATTACCTGGCATCCCCTCCACCAATTCAAAGTCACAGCACTTCCACTGCATCTTTACTTTTCTCCCACAGGTTTTCCTCTAAATCATGCTGGGTTTATTCATTCTATCTCATTTATTCTTAATACTATTTTACAACAGTGTTTGGGTTGTTCTATCTGCTAGGAAGCCCTAGAGGAAAGAGAACAAAATAGCTCAATTTTACTGTTATTCTTGCACATCAAAAATAAAAGAAATCTATCTTTAGCTGTATCAGACAGAAGAAGTATTTTCTCCAACATCTAGCAATTGGAAATCATTCAATCTTGAGGATGTTTGATTTCTTTCTGCATTTTAATTAATTGACAACAAAATTTTTACTATACTATTTTTATGTAATGGCAGGTATCTGCAACAAGAGAATCGAGTAATTAATTGGTGGTGAGCTGCTTCTGAAAAGCAAAAAAAAACCAGCCAAAATTTTCACTAATCCCTAATGCTTCTGAGGACAAAATGTAGACTCGAATAATTCTTATCTCCTAGTGTGACAATACACCTGGAACAGGCATCCTATGGATGGTGCATTTCCCTTTTACTAATCTTCAACTAATTTCAAAGAATGTTGCTA
>VZSJ01000631.1:126593-154868 GCA_013398405.1 Pheucticus melanocephalus | reverse complement strand
AGAAAAGAAAAGAAAGAAAAAGGATTTAGTTTTAATTAAATTGACTAGAAGAGAAAAACAAACCAACAGTCTATATGCCACTAAGTTCTCTGATATTGTACAAATAGATGTAATGACACAATCAGTATGTAAAGTAATGCACTTATTTTCCCCTTAAAAAGCAGCTGTTTGCTTATGCAGTATCTTTCCCAGTTGAAATCAGGATTCAAACCAGCAGGAATTGAATGTTCACCATGGGCAGTTTTCTCTGCTGTTGGTGGATTGGATGAATCCACTATCTCAGGCAGTCTATTGTCTCTCAGGTACTTTAAGAATCACAGGAAAGAAATGGAGGAAACAAATGTAACACTATGGGGTTAATTTAAAATCTGAATAATAGGGAAATAGACACAAGTCTCCCTCCATAGCATATGAAAAAGAACAGGAGGGCACCACATGGGCTGCAAAACATTTTGTAGAATGATTTAATTAAAATAAATTCAAGTATCTCTTCTAAGCTATATTGCTTATGTGAGTTTTGTCAGATAGTCCATACAGTGTTTGCAATGAAATATAAGACAAAAGACCAACAATAAGCATGAGTCATTATCTATTTATGTGTTGGGTATGCTAATATCCCCATCTGTTACCTTGGTGGGCAAAATCCATTTGCTGAAACCAAGGAAGAATTTATTTCTTACAGTTAAGACTATCAAATATGAATGAAGTGAAAGTGGAAAAGCTTGTCTGGAATGTACTGGGTAACATCAAAGCTTTGGAAATTCTCTTGCGAGTGGTACTGTAGTACTGAAATTTTCAGTAAATAGTCTGGGATACATGCTACAGGAGTCAGGAGTTAGTCTTTACGGACCAGTTCACAATCCAGTGTGAAGTCCAATGGAAAAATATCTCTTCTTAATGCAAACTTTAGTGGTATTGTCTCTCTTAGTTTCAAAACGGTGTCAGTGATTCTCTGCAATGTATGCACCTACAAAATAATTATTTTCTAAGTGCGATGGGAAAGGATTTGATAAATGGCAAAAAAAAAAAAAAAGACTAAATACAGAATAATCTTCTAATTGGATTTTGCCGGACAGAAGAAAATTCCAGTCTTCTGTGTTTTAGGCCATAGCTCCCCATATCTTCCCTTACTTCTCACTTTTTATTTTGCAGAAATAAAAATACTTATAATGAAACATTACCAAGTAACTCTATTACTCTTCCTCCTTTACAGGACAGAGGAAAAAATGCTATGTAAAGCTCATGGGTTGAGATAAGGATAGGGAGATGCCTTACCAGTTATTGTCACAGCAAAACAGTCTTGGCTTGGAGAAAACTCAGTGAAACACTGGAACAGGTTGCCCTGGGAAGTGGTGGATGCCCCATTCTCAGGAACAACAAAGGTAAGGTTGAACAGGACTCTGACCAACCTGATCTATTCAACATCACCCTTTTCATTTTAGGAATCCCTTCCAACACAAATAATTCTATAATTACCATTTTAAAAGGTATGATAACAAGAACTGAGATAAAACCTAAAAACACCTTCTCCCTCTCTTTATTTCTTTCCAGATTTCAAAATCTCTCCAAGATTTCCTAGCTCCTCTCCCCCAACAATGCAGAGGGATGGGGAACAGTGTCTATGGTCAGTTTATAATGTTTCCTCAGCCACTCCTTTCTTCTCCTACTCTTCCCCTCCTGCAATGTGGAGTCCCAGCCACAGGAGACAGTTCTTCACAAACTGCTCCCATGTGGGTCCTCTCCTAGGGGTGCAGCCTTTCAGGAACAGTCTGCTCCAGAATAACTACTCATGGGACCACAGGTCCTGCCAGCAAACCTTCTCCAGTGTGGGCTCATTGTCACAGGGCTGCAGGTCCTGCCAGGACCCTGCTCCATCACTGGCTTCCTCAGGCATCCACCTGCTCCAGTGTGGGGCTGTCCTTGGACTGCAGGTGAAGATATGCTGCAGCATGGACCTCCATGGGCTGCAGGAGCACAGCTGCCTCACCATGGGCTGCAGGGGAATCTCCACTCTATGCCTGAAGAAGCTCCTCAGTGTCCTTTTTCACTGATCGTGTCTGCAGGACTGTTTCTCACATGTTCTCCCTCCTCTCTCCCATTTGCTGTTTCACAGCAGTTTTTACCCTCTCTCATATATGTTATTACAGTGGCAGGAGAAATGACTTAACTTGGTCTGTTCAGCCGGGATTAGAGGAGACTGAAGAAAGTCCTCATTGCACAGTAAAGCTGCCTTGCAAGGGGAAAAGGAGGGGCAGACACTGATTTTTTACTCTGTGGTGCCCAGGGGCAAAATTCAACGGAATGGCCTGAAGTGTCAGGAGAGGTTTAGTTGGGTTATTAGGCAAAGATTCTTCACCAGGAGTGGGGTTGGATGCTGGAGAAGGTTCCCCGGGGAATTGGTCACACCAAGCCTGACAGAGTTCAAGAAGTGTTTGGCAACGTTCTCAGGCACATGGTGTGACTCTTGGGGATAGTGTTGTGCAGGGCCAGGAGTTGGACTCAATAGTGCCTTCCAAATAGTCATTTTCTGAGATTGATTCTGTGTCAGACAGCAAGTACATGTGTAAATTCATTCCACATTGAAATACATTCTTATTCCATTTCTAAACTTCTGATTTTCAAAGCAGAGACAATTTTTAAAGTTTTATCATTATGAGAGAAATTAAGAGAGAAAAAAAAAGCAATATGAAATTGGTTATTCAAATTCCTTTGCTTCTACTGAGAAATCAATATTCTTTAAAATCAGTTTTAATATTGTATGCCAACACATTACCCCATCCAGAAATGGGAATAAAAATAAAAATTTCCTGTATCTTTTATATATACTTAACAGTGTCAGATTGACTTAGTCTAACATTATTTTGAAACACTAGGCAAGTAAAAATGAATGTTTAATCAATTAACGTGATTTGTTCTATTTAATTGCACCACTGATGGTCCTCAGTATTTCCTGCTGTGCTGGTACAGATATTTTACACATTTTCCATTAAATCAATTAAAGGAGTATAAGGTTATGGTGAGTTCATGAGCAGCCTTCTTAGCCCCTTGGCTTGTTGTGACTCATTCTTTTGTGACTATAAAACTTGTTTGTAATGGTGTGCAAAAATCTATTGGTTTGCTAGTCAAGGTGATTTAAAGTATTGCCTAGCAGTAGAATTACCCTCTAAGGAAACAAGGAGAGGGGAAATGGCAAGAAACTCTTTCTTTTTAAATACTTCCATCAAAGAAATTTTGCTTGGCTGCAAGGAGAGTATGAAAAGATGTAAAACTGAATTTGTACATAAAAACCAAAGACAAAGACTAGGCATATTACTTTGTTCCAGCCACAATGCTTCAGAGGAAACTTTAAAAGCAGCTATTTAAATGAACTGAGAATTAGAAATGTTTGCTCAATGCATTTCCAATGCAATCAAAATTAAGTGTACTGTATCTGATGCTCTTCCAGCTTTTATGTGCTCAAACACTAATTTTCCAGAAGCAGTGATTGCTTCTTCATTCAACACTTAGATTGGACTGTGCTTTGGGGTGGAACTATGTCACCAAAGGTGGCAAGAGCATACAGAATGAAGCAGGAATTACAAGTAAAGAAACCATAGTCTTACACATAATTAAGTGCTGCCCTGAAAAACTGCATGATTTTCTCTAAATCTTTTCTCTAAATCTGCCACTGAGATAAACTGTGTTATTGGACAAAAAAGATCACCTAAAACTAGATGTTTGATAATTTTATGCTTATGGTAAGAATTCTAAACCTTAAAATATTTGTGCATTGGGAAGAAAAATGGTCTTGATCAGTCAATTTTGAAAAATATTTCAGGTTACTTAAATTAGCCCAAATTAATGGATAATATTGCTTTTAGTTTCTTTTTTGTTTGCCATTTTAAAAATGGTGATGTAATATCAAATACTTGGAAACTGAAAATAAAGTCACTGGTCCATAAAGTATACCAGTATAATTCATAATTCATTCCTATTTCTTGTGGGAAATTCATGCCTAATCTTAGACAGATTGTCTCCATACTTGCTACCCTAGTGTTTATCACATTGAAGCATTTACCTGCTTGGACAGACAGGCAGATATCTCACTGCCATCACTCATCTGCAATAATTTCAATGTGAAGTACCTATTTGTGCCTCTGACAAAACCATCTGTTTCCTTTTGCTAAGAAAGTGACAGTGATCCCTCTCTGCTGACCAGGGTACCCTCTGAAATTTTATTTACAAATTCATCCCCTGGTTTCTGACACAAGGAGCTATATTTATATCACTCTCATCTGAGATTCCTGATTTGTGACTTCACAATGTCAACATTCCCAGAGAGGATAGTGGCTAAGGTGATCTGTCCTTGTTGCTGTAAAATAGAGGCTTGCAACTGCCAAGTGTTTAGAGCCAGCCTTCTACAAGTACCCTGGTATCTAACTATCACTCATTTCAACATTAAAATCCTTTGGTAATTTGAGATATGAATAGGAAGAAAACTGCACAGGGATCAGTGCAAGTATATGTCTCAATTTTGTAGATTTCATATAAGTGACAAAGAACAGAAAAGCAGACTTTTTCTGTTTGGCACTGAGAAGATGAGTCTAATAGTCACCACAGTTGTCAGATTTTAATACTATGATTATTTTGTACATATGCTAAATTACTAAAAAAGTCTTAATTTCCTAAGAAAATATCTAAATGTCAGGATCTTCAGAGCACTTGAAAGAGCTTAAAAAATATCTATTTTTTTAAAGGCTATCTTCGAGAAGAGAACAAAAAGAACGTGAGAAATTGAGTATTTGGGAGAAAAAACTGAAACAGGAATTGTTGCATTTTGTTAGTAGTGAAAGCATAAGACATTTTCCAAGCACATTAACACCTTTGACATTTTATGTTCTAAAAGCCTAAAAAAACAATAAATTGATTTCATGTTGTATTACTGCTGCTCAGCTTAACTGGATGGCATTAAATCTCATTAAAGGTAAAATAAAATCGAAGTAATCTGTTTAAAATGTGGACCACTTTTAGTTGAAAGGGGAAAGAAAAATAAGTCCTAGAAGGCCATGATGTCAGATCCTGCACCGGACATTTTACTATAAATTTGTTGTTGATGTAAACAATCTCTTTCCAATGCTGCTCAGTTGGAAAATTATGTTCAGGGTCCAGTGAGACAAAAGTATGCTTTTTAGTCAACCATTTTAGTGGAGGAAATGAGCAGTGTATCCACAGTCAATCCCTGACATGCTGCACATACTGATCAAAAATGGGACATCTGTTTCCGTATTTGTTCCAATATTGTTCACAGGTAAATATAATGTCCATGGTAATGAACTGCTTTGGAATAACTGCCATGCCTTTGAATTTGTACTTGACAGTTACATTGATGATATGTTGTTTTAAGATTAAGTCCATCTAGGATGAAATTTTCAATCTGAATTTCAACAGAAAGCAGAAAAGCAGAAAAGAATGGTGACTCCAATATAAGGTTCTGGTTTTTCATTATAAAAAAGATCAAATGACAGATACTTGGAACTTTAGTTTCAAAGTATTAACTGGTTTACTTGCATGGAGGAAGAATCTTGACTGACCTCCAATGCCTTAAACTAAGAAGTGTCATCTACAACCTGCCTTGGACCAGTCCCATTTAGTGCCTTATTAACAACCTAGATAATGTACTAAAGTGTCAACTAGAAGGACAGCATCAAAATTCAAAGTTGTCTTGATACACAACAGAGTGATCAATGAGATAAACTCTGATGAAGTGTACTGCATTTTACCTTAGGTAGGAGGTGAAAACCAAAGCACAGATATGGAGGAAGCAGCACAGCAGGAAAGAATCTCTTGTAATGAATAACAGACAAGGGAATGTCACTACCATTCCCTTTTCTAAACCTGCTAATTAATACTTTAGCATGAGAACTTCACATACACTTAAAGGAAGGTCTAGAGGAGGTGAGAAAAATCTATATGAGCCACAAAAATGTAAGAGAAAAAAGTGCAGGGATATTATCAGGTTGTTTGATTTTTATTGATGGCTATTTCACAAGCTGTCTAGCAAAAAAAGAGGAATATAATTTCACCAAAAAAAAAGGATAGAAAGAGCTGTTATTTCTTTTCCATATCTTTATGTCCTGTAGTAAATGAATTTTGCATAAAGTAATTCTATGGTAAAGATTTCATTAGATATTTTAATAACTTCCTAATTATTAAAATAAGATTAAATCATAGAGAAGCTGTGGAATTCCCTTTACTGCAGAGTTGTTGCTTTTTTTTTTTTTAAGGAATATCTTGTTTATTTGAAGAACTTAATTACAAGCCATCCAGACAAATAAAAGCTTCAGCTCATTCCTGACATAATGTATTTCCTGAACTCAACCAAGTCATTTGAGGCAAAGGTTACCAGGGAAGCTGAGTCTCCCTTTCTTGCCCTGAATGGACTATAAGACCAAAGACCAGACTCCCTGTTTCAGTAAACCCCAGAATAACCTCTGAAGTGCTGTCAAACTTCTCAAAAGTAAAAATCAGAATCTAACTAGCAGCAGACTCTTTTGTTTAATCTGTACTTTAAAGTAAATACCTATTAAACTAATCTTCATGGACAAAGATGTGCATCCATAATCTTTGATTTGATTATTCAACTCTATTATAAGAGAGAGGTAGACTTGACATAATGCCTAAGAATAATTTTTTGCTACTTGCAAATATTTTTAAGATTTAAAAATTTAAATGTGTGAAGCTGTACACCCAAACAAAGAAAAGTAAATTATTTATTCACTACTCCACATTGGCAGAAAGATGCTTAACCACTTTCTGTAGAGCAGGACCTCAGCATATGTCACGGTTACTTGCAAAGACAAACTTCATTTCTTCAAATGCCTTCACTTCTTCTTCCTTTGCCCAAGCCTGTGTCATGAAACACATCATGTGATTTGGAATATCCCTTTGGTCAGTTCAAGGTGGCTGTACTGAAGGTGTACTTCCAGCCTTTGTGATGCTGATATTGGGACAGAGTGGGAGAAACAAATAAATAAACAAAAGAATGCCTTGATGCTGTGCAAGTGCTACTCAGCAAGAGCCAAACCAGCAGTGTGCTATCAATACTGTATTAGTCACAAATCAAAAACACAGCACCACAGCACCATACAGAGTAATATGAAGAAAATCCACTTCTCCCCAGACAGACTCAGTATTCTGTAACAAATAAATTTTAAAGCATTTGGACTTTAAAACTCAAAGTATATTTGGGGTTTCATCAAGATCTACTATTCTTAAAATTTCCAAAGGTCTTAAATTTCCACAAACAATCTGAGTAAAATTAAGTCCAGATAAGATATCTAGCTTGTATAAAGAGGTGCCTCTAGCTCATTCTAACTAAGCTAGAGGACTTATTTGTTCCTAAAAGGATCAGGCCCCAAACATTGAACAGTTTCATATTATGTTAAACATTAAGTGAAAGAGGCATTCATGAAATCCAGCTATAAAAAAGTCTCACATCAAAGAGATTTGTGAGTTATATTTTTGGTATTGACATTCATCACATGCTTTTTGAGACAGAATAACTCATTAGCAGTGTGACTGTGTGTTAATGGCCTAGAGCAACATGTCCAAGGGCTTGTCAGCAGTATTTCAGTAGCCGTACACCGATGGTCAGATTATAATACAGCCTGTGTGCTTCCATATCCTATTCGTGCTGTTTTCTTATTCATGGTCAGAAACATGTGTTTTCTTCATCATTAAAGTGAAATATTGCCTCTTAACCAAGGAAAAGGGAAATCATGGTTCCGGTGTGTAGTCTGGACTTAATTCTCTTAATGAATATGCAATAGTTAATGCCCATAAGCTCAAATCTATAGAATTCATCACAGAAAAGTATAGACAAGAAGACAGAAAGCAAGCCAGGAGAATCAGAATGTTAAATATTCTTTGGTTAGATTATATTTCATCTTCACCACCATGCATCATATTTAATAATATAGCTTATTTTTTATTCTATACTTTCCCTAAATTTAAGCAGCTGTTTTCTTTTTGATAGTGTTAAAATTAGATCTATGGAAAGGGAAGTCTGCAACATGTTTGACAATCTATTGTCTTCTGCAATTGCAATAAAGGTCATCTGCTACCATATATATTGAACCCGAGATACCCTGCAGTAGACTGATATTTAGAAGGAAAAAATATATAAGTCCAGTTATATTCAGAAAACAAAATTAAATCAGTGCAGCAATGAATGTCAAGAAACATGTGATAAGTTCTATGAAGATAATTTGTGTTGTTTTACTTCTTTCAGAAGTTTCAGTTTGCTGTCATTTTGTAACAAGTTGATCCATGAAGTTACCAGATGTGATTAAAGTCCACTTTTTCAGAAAAAGTGTTAGTAATTACAGTTTTAATCTAGTGCCTAAACTGAAAGTATAATTTTTTAGTCTTAAAAAAAGGCAATAAAAAGGCAATTACTTTTATTTTCCTTTTTTTCTAGTTCTGTCATTTGTCTTCTGGGTTTGTCTGGTTCTTTTACAATTACTGCAATTGTCAATTCTCACTTCAGAATGTTCTTATAATTCAGAAAATTACTCTTCACTATAGTGGGAATGATTCTTCTCTCGTTGATTTCATTTTAGTAAATGTTAGAAGGTCAGCAAAGTTTCAGATTTCAGAAATTATGAATGATATAAACACCATTTGTTATCATCATCTTTGAAGACATTGGCTCCTCCAGGCAAACATACACCATGAATAGCAGCTCCACAACACTGGATTAAGCAGTTCACAACCACAGCAAAGATTGGAAGCACTGCCTTTAAGATACACTGCATGTATTGTGAAAACCTGTGCTTCTAGATAGTAAGCTTGTTAATCCAAGAGAATATAAATGTGTAAATCACAAGTTATTACAATGACAATCATATATAAAAACTAAATCAATTTATTTTCAGAAACGTCTTCATCCAAAAGACCTCTGCAAAGGAAATAGTTACTGTTAACAAAACATCATGAGAAGCATTCTGTATGCTCAGGAGTTTCATGATATATCCCACTCAGCCTTCTGATGTATGGCAATTTTCTTGTCACAATGATTGTTCACAGCTGCACTGTGAGTTTTCTACTTCAAGAAAGCATGAGCCTTTCTTTCTCACACTACACTTAAATATGCAAATTTGGATCATATGTGAGTCTTTCAGTTTTTGCCTTGGAAACCATCTAATTTCTATATATTTCCCAAACACATATTTACTCTTCATCTGGTGATATATTTACAACATTATTTATGAAAGTATGAAACTTTTAATCGTTTTTATATTACACTGAATGTAGATTTTTTCAAACATTTTAATGAAAATATAAATTACTAGTGATAGACCTGTGTTAAACACCGTCTGAATTTCACCATTTCACATCAGTGATGACACTCAGTCATTATGAATCATCTTGCTGGAGGATGAATTTAATAGAAAATCCAAGGAAACAGTAGGTATGGAATAGAAACCAAGCGTACAGAAAAGTAAAGCATCTGGAACTATTAAATCACAGATTTACTTTAAAATATGGTAAATGCACTTTGGAATATGAATCCCTCTTTTTACTTTGAGCAATGTCATAATCATCTGTAGAGCTTTAGAAGGGAAAAAATGAAAGTTCTCAAAAGAAGGTATACAAACCAGAACTGACACCAAGTCTTGCTGCATTTTTTGTCCTATTTTTTCTTTAATAGTTCTTTTTCCACTTTATTCACGTCACAAATCTCATTTTTGCAGTCCCAGCCACTTAGATCTGTTATCATCAATCCAGGAGACATATGTGGGGAACACACAGTCATGCCTATAGAGGACTGTCTTGTCCCAAACTATGCTCCTGCTACTAGGACAGACTCCCCAGGGACAGGATACACCTGTACTGAGTAACACATGCGGAAAGATCTCAAATGTATCTCTCTTCCCCTACATTTCCAGAACTACTGATGGCCATAGCAAATATATGACCCAATATAATTTTTTTTTAAATCACTACTTTCAAGATCCAAAATGTCCAATTGATTGCAAATGCAATCCTTTATGACCTGCAGACATATGGGTTCATATCTGTGAAATGTATTTTCTTATTCTGAAAGTTCTAGTTTACTGTTTCTACCAGAATGAAGGACCTGGTTATGCAGCAATGGCTCATCTAACTAGGTCTTGAAGACTGAGACACAACTGAAATAATTTGTAGGTTTCAATCCCATGAGGAGGAGGCTGGAAAGGCTTGTGACTGACTCACAAACATTACAGATGGCAATCCATTATGCATAGCTCATATATTACCTCTTCACTGCAATACTTTTGTTAAAACAGAAGCAGTGATGGAATTGGTACCATCAGGATGTGTTCCCTGTTAGTTGGTGCATTCCAGAAATGGCTAGCCTGGAGCAACATGGGCATATGTCAGAAGCTAGGACTGGTGCCTCTAAAATGTAAACTTAATAAGATAAACCCAATAAAGGGCAGAAAACTGTTTGCAACTGTGTCCAAAGTAGCTGATATTGCTTTGTTTGCAGTATGTCTGAAGATAGGAACCTCAACTGCCTAAGGAAGATTTAAGAGAATACAAACAAGGAGATAAAGATCTCAGTCAAGCAATATTTCTAGTCTATATTAGAATTAGAAAGAGTGAAATGGAGCTGCCCTGAAGGCAGTAAAAAATGAGATCTTTAGATATCAACAGATGTTAGAACATGTAATGGTTTTTTTTATGATGCATTCTTTAGCACACATTAAATACTTCTACATACCATTCAATTAAAAGAGTGGAAAACTGAACATGCCAAAGGATGGGGTAATTACCCTGATGTATCTAAATGTCGTTATTCTGCCTGTAATAACTTTGAAATCAGCACCAATTTAGGAAAAAGTTAGTCAAAATATAGTTGAGACTCTTTTTCATCTAGTAAAACCAAACAGTTTCAAACTCTATTTTTATTTCTCAACAGTTGACAACAAGAATTTGCAGCCTACCAATCTATGTCAAAAGCAAAAGTGATAGAGCCTAATAAGAACCTGGGATGAGACAGTAACAGATAACAAGGGAATGTGTGATATGTAAATTACAAGGATGACTGGAATTAAGATGTGTTCTCCAACCAGCACTCAGATTTTGTTTTCAGAGATAGTGTAACAACATCTTTATGCATAACCAGAACAGAAATGGAAGCTATTTGGAAGCGATAAAGTAAATTCCTACAAATGAAAAAATAATACAAGATTACAGGCAGTCTTTGGCCTAGATAAGACATAGGATGATACCTGTTTTAGGATTATAAAAATGAGAAATAGAGATACTCCCAAAATATATTTCAGATGGCAAGAAGAACACTGTACTACATCATTAATACAACATCAGAAAAGGTAGCTTGAACTAGAAGGTAACTTCCATTTCTCTGTACACTTGTAATTAATCTTTTGTCAATCAGAGAGCAAAACCGATTAAAATGCTGCCAGTTTGGGAGATGGCAAATACCTTCTCATTTTTTTATTTTCTCCCTAACTCAGGTAACAAAGAATTCAGTAGCAGAGATGAAAATAAAACCTGGATGATCAAACAAAAATTAGCTATGAGACACCAGAGCTATGTCATGAGCTATCTCGGAAAACAGATTTGTAATATGCCCTTTAAAGAAAAAAGGGAAAAAAGGAAAAGGGTTAAGGTAAGCTATCTTAATTTCTGAGATTTTTATGGGTTTACTATTTTTTAGAGCTGTCATATATTCTCTGCTGGAAGAAGAATTGACCAAAAATGCAAATGGGGAAAAATACTAAAGATTTGGTAGCAGCAAGAGGATGGGGAAAAGGTTGAATGTTGCAAGCTGCTGGCATGAGGTAGGAAAAAAGAGAAGCTTCATAGACCTGAAGCAACTCATAAGATTCAAAAAATTATCTGTCACTGAAAAGAGCTTTCAGGGTTGAAATCCCCAGGATCATATCCATACAGTGCTCCTCAGAAAGTGTTCAGCATTTTAGCAGAATTTTGTCTTTAGGAGACTAAGCTACAAATGGGCCTTCAGTCCCACTAGTTTTTGAGGAAAATCCACATTGTTCCTGAAAAAGGAAGAATGTGAAGCTCTTAAAACTGAGGTCCTCACAGTACCAAGATTTTTGCATCCACTAAATTCACCTGCAACTCAATGGCATTTATATGAGATATAAATACATTAAAAGGTTGGAGGGAATGTGATTGCTTCATGTAGATCTTCTTCGGTCAAAAAAGAAGTCCTCATGGCTAAATATGTAGTGTTCTGAGCAGATACCAATTCCTTTCTGATGCCCTGTATTCTGAAAAATACAAAGTAGCAATATTTACATTTTCTGTTATAATTTCTATTGCAATAGCATCTATTAAGTATGTTACACTGTTTATTCTACTATAGAAATAGACCCTGAACCCAGAAACTGAAGGAATTTTCAAAACTTCCTGCCAGGATGCTATAATGTTATTTTTTGCAGTATAGTGCTATTTAAAGCAAAATTCTCTTTTTTCCCTCTAAAAATATTATAGGTGAATTATCTCTATCTCTTCCCTGAAAAAATCAGTTACAGAAGCCTTATTGATCTATGAGATTTTTTTGTATTTCTCTGTTGCTAAGAGACTATGTCATCCTGATGTTATTTAATTAAGGATTGTTTTATCATGACAGGTGTTACTTCTAATTTCTCAAATTGAAATAGGAACACTCAGCCAATATTTCAGCTCTGAAATACCGGCTGGCCACAACTGGGTAACACTACTTCTGGCTTTTTAGAGAAGCATCAAATCAACCTGATAAATATTAAGTCAATACAACCTACTTCCCCACTGGTCAGAAGTGACTGGGGTAAATACTTTGTATAAGAATGGTTTAATGCCAAAATCTTTATACATCCATGGCATTTAATTTACAGCTACATAATTTAATATTTCTTGTTGATGATGTGAGTTTAAGAAGTGAACAACCTCTGTTAGCTATCTGTACATGTAAACTGATTTTACTGTGTAACAGGTAAACCACAAAAGGAAGAAAAAAGACCTGATGATTACTTTAAAAAATGACAGAAACACTGAGCTGAGTGTGTTGTCATAGGAACAGCAAGAGACCTAAATCTCAGTCTGTGGCTCTGAATGGGCAAAATACAAATCTGTATTTTACACTAAGAGTAATAGCTAAAAAAAGGTAAAAAAGAATGTAGAGTTCAAAATTAAGACCTTAGTTAAGAATTGTCAGAACTGATATGGATGGAATTCTTCAATTCATGTTTTTAAAACATTTCCAACTGTAGCCTGAAATCCTATTTTGCACACTTCCTATTTTTCTTCTGTTGTTCAGTGCTAGGAGCAGCAAAGTGTAGATATAATCAGTTGTGCATTCAGTTCTGGGTTTTGAAGGTAAATTTTCTGCAGCAATCAACAATGCTTTGACCCACCCCACAGCCTCCTGCACTGCCCTTTGTCCCTGCTCTGTCCCTGGCATTTGCCCTCACACAGATCATTTGCTCACCTCCTCCTAAAACCCCACCCAAGGCGCCGAGTCTTCTCGGCTTTAGGGCTGGTCAGCTCTCAGCCTTGTACTGTTTTATACCACACTTCACCATTTATGCTCACTTACTTCCTGGCTCTTTTCCTTGCAATTTTTTTCTCCCTTTTACTCACAAATCTATCCATTGCTCCTTTATCACGTTTCCTATCACATCCATACTCTTATTCTTCATGCTCACCAGCTACCAACAGCAGATGCAATGGCTAACAAAGACAGGCTCTTACCAAGCCTTTTCAGCTCTTTTCCTCTCCAACTTAGATGTTAATAGGTTAGAGGAAGGCCTAGAAGGAAAAAGCAGGAAGAAAAAGGCCTGGAAATACCATGCAAACCTTATACAGTCCTATCAACACTTACAAAATTATATTTTCTTATCATTTAGATAAGTTATAAAAAGATTTCTGTATGGGTAACAAATAAATTTTGCATTTTTTATAATGTGACTAAAAGCTCGGTAAGTCACACTATTGCTAATAAAACCCTATTTAATTTTGAGTTGAAAAAACTTTTAAAATGGAAATCTAAATTTAAAAGTGAACTAATTTTTTCGAACTTGGATATAAGAACACTTTTTCTTAACCTACTCCTCAGAAATATCAATTATTTTAATCTGAACAATTCATTGAAATGTTTGTCATATTTTAGAAATGTCTTCTTGAAATGTCTGCTTGAACTGATCAAACTGTAACAAAGTTGTAAGGAAGTGAAAACAGATATCCATAGAAAGTACCAGAAAATCTCAGACGTAGACTTTTAAAAATTCATTTACACCTCGATATATTATAAATGGTCATATAACTAGCAAATATCAACTTGGAAGTTACTTTCCTGTTATATTAGTTAGAAATATGATCAACAGCAATTGTCCAAAATTTTTGCATGTTAAGAATTTATTAAAACTGAGAGTTTTCCATCAGTCAAGAGGAGAAAGAAAACAACCCCGTGGTACTGTCTATATAAATGTTGTCTATACAAATGTATAATGTTGTCTATATAAACTTTACATGAAGGCAAAGCAACACCTAAGAATTTATTAAAAATGAAGAAGGTAGACTGCAGTGGTATATTTCAAATCTGAGCAAAGTTCATGAATGAACTAAATTGACTGCCTCTTACACTGACAACAGAAAACTAGAAAATGCTCCCATTGACATAGACTGAGGTGGTAAAGTATTGCTGAATCTTAGTGTTTGGAGTTACGCAGACACCCTGTCTGTCTTTGCTATTCAATATTGATAATTTGCCTATTGATTCTTTCTCTGGGATTACTGCTGCATGTCTGCCCATTACTTTATTGGGTTCCTGCCCCCAGCTCCTGCTCAGCACTAGACTTTCATGTATCTGGGAAGAATAATACAGGCTATGCTAAAGCGGTTTGGAAGGGCAGATTATCCCCTGCTTCAGCTGAGGGACAGAGAACTTGGTCTTTATGCCCCCAGATTTAGAGTGACCTGCTTCTGAGTGCAGCCTCCAGGGTAGGAAATTCAATCCTCTAAGCAGAGTTACCAGAAAATCCCATGCTCATTCCACCCTTCCTCACTAGAAGTGGAGCACTAATTGATGTCCCACATGCTGGAAGTAACCAGGTTATTAACACAAGCTCTGAAATTTTTCAGAAGCTTTTGGAAAGATTAGAAGTGATAAGGAAAAGTCACGTAACAATGTGGTCATTTGGAAGGTAACACGTCTCGCTTCAAACTACATAAATGATTACCAACACATGCACATCATCTACTCTCTATTATGGTTCATTTAGCTAATGAAATGCTTTGGCAGCTAGTCATAGATTTGCAAGACAGAACATACTAACAGAATATATATTACGAAATAATGGGACATTTTAGCACATAAGAGATCAGCTGCACATTGCCTTTAATCCACAGGGGTTTCTTTTTACTATGATCTTATCTTATTGAGCAGCAGAGGGTTCTATAAATATCTAAATGTCATCACTGCTAATTCTTTTATTGACAACCATTTCGCCAAGAAACACCACAGGTATTTCTAAACTAATTTACAAAATAGCAAATGCCAGAGACACCATGTGGTATTCATAATGTACTGTTATGAAAGCAGAACAAATTTGATTTCTTTTGTAGATGAAAAGCTGGCAGTGATAAGCAACTTCTGAAAAAAAGAACACAAAAAATGCTAGTTTTAGTCATGAAAGATTTAAGGAAATACAGCTGCTATAAAATCTAGCCTTTCTGGTGCAGAAAACCATTAAACTATAAATAGATGCAATCACACGGAAAACAGAACTCCCTGTTCCATTTCTACATTCTAAACCCTCACTGTACCTGTGAAAATGAGCACAGGAAGAGAGAGGGTTCTTCAGGAGTCAGAAGTAGGATTAAATGAGAGTTATTCCATGAGAGCATGGTAGTTGGCCTTCATATGAGGAATGAGTTACAGTCTACTCCTGAACCTCTGCAGCAGTTAACTCCCCTTTTAAAGTTTTACAGCCTTTTAGGTGGGGCTTACCAGATCTGAGAGTCCTGGAGTGAGGAGCTGTGTTGACAAGCTAACATAAAGCCTTCAGTTAGTCAGTGGAGGCAGTGGCTCTTGGGAGTAGGGTTATGGATCAAAAACCTAATATAAATGTGAATCTCCCTATGGATGAAACTACAGTTGCTCTGACCTGTGCCATTATCCTATATTTATTTGTATCTGTCACCAACAAGTCTTAACAACCTTTAAAGGAAGATCTGTGCTGATTTCTGAAGAGGTAGATCATGAATTTTTATTTAAGACACTCTTAAATATAGAGCCCAGAAACTGAAGGTGCAGAGCCATGTAGCCAAAGAAAGCATAATAAATACAATCAGCCTGTAAATATACTCATAAATTTTAGTTATATACGAAATCATTGAAATAACTTTTTAATAAGGTATTTTACCATCAAAGTAGAAATTAGCCATTTTGAAAGTGTTTCTGTGATGAATCTGTGTTGCCTTGTAATGAGATGCGCAATTTCATGTGGCCTGTCCTTTTATCATCCAAATTCCTCACATGGGAACTCAAAAGATCTTGGAGGAAGTCCAGGTTAAAGCCAGTGAAACCTGCAGAGCATATTTTTATTAAAGTTCAAATTGTCCAAGTGAAATCCACACTAATTTTTTCCTTGTTTGGAGTCTAAATCCTTGCCGGAATAGAGGAGCTAAGAAAACATACTCACTCTTCTGAGTCCAGGAAAGATTAGAAAGTTTAATATTTCTATAAATTGGAAAAAAAAAAAGAGTAAACCTATGGTTTAAAAAAAAATGTAAACCAAAGGTAATGTATTTTGTTCACAGAGGTTACAATTCAGAGTAACTGTTCAAATGAATGAAGATACAATACTTATATACAAATAAACAGAAAATCATGGGCAATCTGTGACCTAAGAACACATCAGTGCCACTGTTGCCCATTAAAGTAGTTGTTACTGGGGGAAGACTCTGGACACTGTAGCTCCAGAATGACCACATTTATGTGACAGTAGTATAAAGTCAACTTCAGGGAAAAACAATCTTCAGGTTTCACACGTTGAATTATCCCTTCCAGTTAAGATGCAATATTAAAAAACACAGCTATAGTTCTCATAGTCAAGGTATGACTTTTAAAAATAAATATCTTGTGCCACCTTTATTTAAGAATAACATGTTTTGTTGTCATCTCAAATAAAAGTGTTTCTATATCTTACTCTATTACTTCATGTTTCATATCACTTGAAAGGTAATTAATTATTATTTCAAGTAAATTTTTTGGTTTAGTTTGTTTTGCTCAAGAGACAGCAAAACTGGGTACTATTTATGCAATGATCTAGCTTTGAAAACCTTGTAAGATCCCTGCATTCTCAAGTGGAATAGATAGATAGATCTCTCTAGATGTTGCTGAGAAGAGAAAATTAAATCTAAAGCCACATCTAGATTTCAAAATACTTTGAAATTTAAAGAACTGGCTACCAATTTAAAATATTTTGTCCCATGCAATTCTGTGGAGTGAATAGAGCTGTACCTCTGCTCCCTGTTAAAACCATGGATGAAAATGAAAAGTGGGAGTGCTCCAGCCTTTCAAACAAATTCTGCAATATTTGCAAGGCAACTCTATAAATGCTACTGATTCTTGCATCAAGTAGTAATAATATGATTTTGACGTAGGATTTAAAATTTCAAAGGTTAAAAAAGATCAGAGAAACTTTGTTTTCCTGCAGAAATGGATACATATCTGATTTAGCATAGGTTCCAGGAAGTGGAAGAAAACATCTAAGGAGCCCTATTAATATACTAGTAGGAGTGTTTGAAGGACAATGTGCCAAAATGGAAATGGAGGATTTTTGGATGCCAGACACAAAGCTTGAAAATCTGTTCTGTGCTTGAAGCTGATCAAGAGATTGCATGAGAGACAAAAATACATTAAAGGTAATTCTGCACATAACGAGCTGTGTGAAAATTACCTCAGAGAAATAAAAAGCATCTGTTGGTAGAGAGGGAGACTTTATACCTGTATTCCTCACAGTGTCTTCTCTATCTCATTCTTTAGTTAAAGAGTGTTCCACTATTTTAGGTCTCTACTGACATAGCTGTCTCCCAGTTCTAAAGAATTTAAAATGATTGGTTTTATACTGAAAGAAAGAAAATACATTCCTATTGTACTTTTGACTAAGTTAACAAAAGTTAACCAAATTTTGGCTGCCTTGGTGAGCCATACTTCTTATAGACTTTGTTATGTGCTTGACCATTTGTTTTAGAAAGGTGATGTCAAAAGATTGGGGTTTTTTTTGGGTGGTTTTTTTTGGTCATAACAATATGATTCTGTCTTCATAGATCAAAGAATATTTTGTTTATTTTTTGGGATTTTGAAATCAGTTAGAGGGAAAATAAAATAAGATTTAGGAAGCCAACACACCTTCTTCATACTTTAAAAATATCAAACAGGTTTTGCAAAATTCTTAGTAAATTTGAGTTCTATTTTGTACATAGAAACATCAAAGAAATGTAACAGTGGAATCCCTTATTATGTGGCTATGGCCTTGAGCACCCGAATTTAGCTTTGAAGTTAGACGAGTTTGGACTAGATGATCCATAACATCTCTTTTCCCTCTTTGAACTCTTCCTATGAATAGGAGTAGCAACTTTCAAATTTACAATATCTGAAACTATTTTAATCTCAAAGAGTCATTTTTATTGCATAGGTGACTTAATAGAGTAAGGTTACTTTTTTCAGATGGTACAAAATATTTTGTATTATTATTTTACAAATACGTGGGGATATGTTTAGGGGTGATTAGGATGATGTTAGGTTGACAGCTGGATTAGATGACTTTGGAGGCATCTTCTAACCTTGATGATTTGGTGATATTTAAAAGAAAATTAGGTTTTTTCAAGTGGGTAACACAGACCCTAACTGCCATAGGCTCTAAAGCTTTCAGTCATCTCCCTATGGGAAATAGTTTGATTGTAAGGACTTTCTGTAAGCTTGCAGGGAGAACATACCCCAAAACCCAGTAAAATTATGTATTTCACTGAGATACATATTGTCCTTGCACCTCATCTTAAAGCTAAAGACACGTCCTAAGTAAATTCATTATGATATATTTAATTGAAATCAGAATTTCATGCAAAAATTCTAGGCTTCTGAGATTACAGTTATTTGAGAGTTTGCAGGGGGCAGAAATGTTTGCTTTCTTTTATATACCTAAGAAATGTCTTCATCTATCTCAAGATTCCACACATACAAACAAATTTACAGCTGCAGAAAACTCACTGGCAAGTGAAGTTTGTTCAATAGTACAGAAGAGATGATTTGGGATAAAAGCATCATATAGTCAACCCAGGACAACATGCAATCTATGTTATTCCAAACATGTAAAATATTTTTCCCTCTTAACACAGGGTGACATAACCTAAATTCTCCCAAGACATTTGTCTTCCTGATGCTGAGCACCTCAGAATAGCCACAAGCCTCAAGTAGAGCAGTGACACTTCATGTTTGTGCACAAACTTGTGAGTGTCTCATCTCCTTTGGACTTTGTATAGTTTAAACCTTTAGACTTTGTACATTTTAAATAACTTCTAGCTTTTCTTGATTAGCATTGATCAGAAAGAAAGCATTATGTCCAGTGTGACTAACCATTAATTTAAAAATCTAAAATTAGTTGGGCATGTTTGCCCTCTGGAAGTTTTCAAAGTCTATTCGACTTCGAGTCTATTAACTAACTGGGAAATTTCAGGATAATTTTGGATATAATACCAAATTTCACTGGCTCCTTGAAATTCATGATGACATATTTTTACTTGAGCTATGTGGACTAGATTTCCATTATAAATGCCTGAATCATATTTTTAAAAACCTCCTCTTGTTCCTTTTGGCATAGAGGTGATAAAGAGAGATTAGCTCTGTAACCCTGTTTCCTTTAAGTTTGGCAGTGGGATTGCTCCTTCTTTATTTTCAGAGTGTTTGTAATCATGATCTCAGATTAATTGACAAATAAGAAGTGCCACCTCATAGATTGTCAATGGTAGGGCCAGAGTGTGGGATCCTTACTATTCTAAAAATGCAAGGCCTCAAAAATCAGTGGGAAAAAATTTCAGCTATACTTTCTGAGATGGAGACTAGCTCAGTACAGTCTCAATGTCTGTAAACACATGTGCAGCTCCAAACAACTGCAAGCAAACCTTCCCTGAGGAATTACACTTCTTGAGATTCAAAACTGTGGGATTTAGTATGTTTTGTGAGCACTGCCTGCTGAACTTCACATTCTGATACTATGTCCTTCACATTTAACTCAAAGCAGTAAAAGCTTTCCATCTAAATACAATCATTTTATTCAGTGAATAAAATTGAACAGGTGGCAAAATCCTTTGTGCAATATCAGCACAGATGAATAACACATCAGAATGCTTGGTTGCTAATGGCCACCAGATGTCCAGCCAAAGAAAAAGAGACAAAAAATTTTCAGTTCTGTGGTACTGAAGTTCTGTAAAAAAAAACCTCTTACTGTTATGTATAATAACATCAATATTAAACAAAAATTAAAAAAATAAGAAAAAAAAGTAGAAATCTAATATCTCACAGGATCATAAGAGTTGCTCAGTCTCATCAATTTTTGAATTAGGGGTAAACAGAATTTTCCAATGCTGTAGGAAACAATCATGTTGTATATGTTTCACTAATAATGAGAAACAAGTAATTTGAAGTCAGTCGAATGGGCAAGGAACCATTGAAAGGCAGAGAATTCATCTTTATTTACTATTCTTTCTAAATATCTGAGTGACATGTGACACAATCAACAAACATTGAGATTAAAAAAGTTTAAAATGTGATTTTTAAAATTACGTCAGACAGAAATACTCTAAAACAACTGGTGATATTTATATAGAGCATTCAGATTTCATGATAACATCCCAACAGGTTGTGTGTATAGGACACACTGAAATGATGTGACAAAGAACATCATTCACATGAAAGCTTTTCTTTTCACTCTAAAGATACACAAAAAAAAAGTCTAATATATTCAGGTTTTTTTCCAGATGTCTAATTATCTAGCTCTTAATACCTAAAATGGTCTCTAGAAACTGATACTCTGAAACTGAGAAATTGGCTTTATCTACAGAATTCCAAATTAAATAGGAGGCTATAACAGAGATGTCATAATAGGCTGAAAACAATGATTTTTATTTACTGTTTTCTATTCACTTTTTCCTCAAGTAAAAATCTGAAAGCCTCTAGAGAATATTCTAGAGAATACCTCTAGAGAATATACTGTGTGCTACTCTACTTGCTATATAACATTAATACCTACACTTACATATAAATCAGATAGAGGCAGCACTTCAGTAGTCTCCTCTGAGGAGCTCCTCTACTTAATTATATGTGTTTGTAACCAGTGATGTGAAGCTGAATAGGTTCAACTGTGTAGACTCTCTGTGTTTTCCCAAAAAAGACAGAGCCAGAGAATAGTGTCATTTGGCTCTCTGTAACAGAGTCTGTAAAACAGAGTCAGCTGTTTCTAAAAAACAGTACCATATCATCTTAATTTCACTGGACACTTCCCCTGAACCAATAGTTAAGTAGAACATCTTTACCAACAGATACTTCACATTCCTTCCTTTTTTTTTTTTTTTAATGTTTTGGGTTTGCTCAGGAATTCAGAATCAAAAAGGATTAAAAATATTTAAGATGGCATAGTTTCCAGATAGCCAGTAGGTTAACTCTTTACTCTTCTCTCCTTCTGCAAGAAAACAGAAATTGATTGGAACTCTCATTTCATTTCAGTAGCTCTCAGAATTTAACTACAGGAGTGCATGAACTTTACATGAGAGGAATGACTCAAAAGATCCAAAATTTTAAATACACTTTATTCCTTTAATTAATAAATGCTTTTATATTTTGAAAGATTACAACAACTGCAAGCAATAAGAGAAAAATCCACTGTTAAAAATTGCTCTGTAACAAGAATCAATAAAATAAGTTTTCTTCCAGAGTTTTCTTCTTGAATGCAGTTCAGTTCTCAATCATCTAAAAAAGTACTTTTATATCAATAAATAAATCCTTCATACTCATAAAGTTACAATTCTCCCATGAGTTCAATAGCATTTATTCCACACTCAGTTTCAGTATCTTTATACCATAATAGTCATCTAATATATACAAGTAATGCAAAAATGAAGTTTAATTTTAGGCTTTCTAACAAACATCTTCTGATTTAGAATTACATGTATGGAAATGATTTTCAAAAAAGGTATTGCTGGATATGTGATTGGTGATAGGTCACAAGTTTAACTATAAAAGTTGGTTTTTTTAAATATACATCCAAGTAATATGGAAAAAAGACTATGAGAAGGAAAATAAAATGCAGACCTTGCTTTCATAGCAATGTTGCTATGGTAATAAAGATATTTTAAGCTCTTTGTTATGCTCAGATTTCTCTGCTGTTTGCAAGTTTAAATGACTATTTAAGCAAACTCTGCTATTGAAAGTAAATGGCCTCTCTTCTGTAGTGGATAAGTGCTGAAGCACCACAATGCTGCTGTGGCTAAAGATTGTTATCCTTAAGAACATAATTAAATTACACGTGAACAGAGCATTTGAATAGCTAGATAAGCAATGAAGATAAATCAGGTAAAAATTAACAGATAAAACTCTGCCTTTCCTCAGACACTTAGCTGAAACCAAGGACCTCAGCATTCTGTGTTTTGAATTGTTCTTTACTGTCGTTTCTGCCTGACATTAGTGAAAAGAAAGACCTTTCTTTAAAGACATAATTTTAAAAATACCCAGTGGGAGTAAACAAACTGTCTAGAATGGAAAAATCACAATGACTGCAATGATATCTTATCTTTACAGAAGCAAAATAAAGTGTCAAAAACAGTGAGAAAGAGGAAAAAGGTGACACACAAAGACAGCAGGATTTTTGTCTTCCCTGATCCAAGTCCAATCAAGTAAGTGTGGAGGGGAAAACTGACAGTGCAGAACATAGACAGTCTAGAATTAAAGAAAAAAAATTTAAAATATCTATAGCAGTCAAAATATATCCAGCTTTATCCAAACCAGCCTGAATTATACACAATACAGCCATTTTTCCTCTTGCCTTTGGAGATTCACTTGAAAGAGAATCTGGATACAGATAAAGGTACCAACTGCCTAAATTCAAGCAAGTTTGAAAAGAATTGACTTGTCTGTCTTCCTTCTCTGTCCTTTCATATCTAATTAAAAATCTTTCACGTAAGTACCTTTTCTTTGTGAACAGGTTGACTTTGACACTACAAGGATTTAATTTCTTGACTTCAAAGGACTTCACATGCTGAATTGTAATGCAAAGGCCTGTTTTATCCATAAACTATTAATATATCTTATCCACTGAACTTTGAGGATTTATACTTCTTTGTCTTTTGTTATACAAACAGTTGTTTTTGAAATGGAGCATGACCTGCCTTAGATTAATCTAATTGGGTATATTTTCAATTATTGTAGACTAATTTAAAGGGACTTCAAGGGTCCAGTTTCTCAGCTGCTTAATATCAGAGAGTTTTCAGTGGAAATACACAAATGTTAAAGATCTGTGTCTATATATATATGTATAATATAATTTGATTTTCACAACAGTAAGATTTTAAAGTAGTCATTTATTATACAAATGTTTTTAAAAGAGACCACAGATAAAATGAGTAAGATTTAGGTTGCAAAATATGTTATAAATCAGAAAGCATTTATCTCAACATTCACGTAGGTTTTTATATTTCAAACTTGAACAGCATTAGCTTGTTCTTCACTGTGTTTAGGGCTTATGTTAATTATTAGAACAAGCTTCACTGTAAATAAGGCTTATGTGAAAGTGCTATAAGTAGTAATACACACAGAAGTATTTCTTGTATGCAAACACTAATTAAAGTTAAAAAAGTACATTTTGTATTGCTTTATTCTCATTTTCCTTATCATAGGTTTTTATGTATATGTTTACTTACCATTTTCCAAAATTCTGTAAAGAAGCAGGAACGTAGTAATTGGTATGAATATCTATTTTTACTATATAATTAAGCAAAAGTGTAAAACAAAAATACACAGAAGAGCTGTGCATTTTTTCTGATGGGTTTAAAGGGTAGATTTATCTTTGTACCAGGATCACGGAACCACAGAATATCCTGAGCTGGAAGAGACCCACAAGGATAACCATGTCCAACTTCAAAAAGGGTAACATAAAAGTTAAAACATATGCCTAAGAGCATTTCCCAATTGCTTCTTGAATGCTGACAGGCTTGGGGCCATAACCACCCTCCAGGGGAATTTGTTCCAGTGTTTGACCATCCTCTCAATAAAGAATTTTTATGTAGTATCTAATCTAAACTTCCAACTGCCATTGAAGTCATTCCACCTGACAGTAGAGATTAGCATCCCACCTCTGTCCCCATCATGAGGAAACTGTCAACACGGTCACCCCTCCATCCCCTCCAGACTGAACAAACCCAGCATCCTCACCCATCCGTAGCAAGTCATGCCCTCCACTTCTTTCACCACTGCTGCCCACCTGGGGTCATCACATTATATTTTTATATCCTACTCATCTTGTGGAGCCCAAAACTGTACAGAATACTCCAGCTGAGGCCACAGCAGTGCTCTGGTTTAGCAGGAAAACTGCTTCTTTTGGTTCATTATCCGTACTGTGCTTAAGCACCCCAAGATACAGTTGGCCCTTTTGGAACACTCACAGTTCATTGTGAACTTCTCATCAAGCCAAATCTCCAGATCCCTTTCTGCAGGGCTGCATGTGCAGCTCTTGTCCCTCAGTCTCTACTTACATCCATATAAATATACCTAAATTCTTACAACCATATAAGTATACTTACATACTTATATATTACACTGTCCCAGGTGCAGAATCCAGTATTTGTCCTTGTTTCGTGTGGTTATACCATGACAAATAAAGCTAATGCTGCTTTTAACTAAGGATAAACTTGAGAGAAAAGTATTTTCAATTACAGGTCATTCAAAACTATTATTACAAAGCAATTAAAAGGAAATTCTTTGAGTTATTTCATGCACATGTCAATGTAAAATATTTCTGCACTGAAATCAAAGCTGAGGATTGCATTATTTTGTCAGCCAGACAATTTCCTCTCCCAGAGGAAAAATAAGTAGCAGATAAAAAATAGATAATAACACAGGATAGATGGCTGCTTAGAATGGAAAGCCTTCAGAAAATTTTAGAGTCATTCCCCTTTTAATGCAGTGAATAATTTGCTGTACAACAAACCCTTGTTATTCTTGTGGATATGTTAGGAACTTGGGGCATTCTCTGGCTGCAGTTGACCATCCTACTTCCTGGCAACAAACTGGCAGCCAAAAGACATCTGTAGTACCCTTGAGAGATATATTTTAAAGAAGCTAGTTAATGAACCATGTTATGAAAAACAGTCTGAAAATTGCTGTGAGTTAAAAATAAAATAAATGAAACCCTGACCAAACCAGCCAACCAAGTGAAAAAACCCCAAACATAAGAAGCTGAAAAATTCCTTATGTTCTTGGCTAAAGCTCTTGCTTTCATGGTCCTTGTCAGGAAATTACTACCATTTAGACAGCACCTATGTCCATAAATGTGATAGGGGTTACTGTTCAGAGAAATAAGTTAAGTATCTAACGGAAATAAGGTCTATAGGGGCTGAACTCCAAATGAATCTTTGGAGCATAAACACTACAAAAAACAGTAACAGAAGAAGGAATTACTTTTTCACTGGGGTGGAAATGGGTTTTAGGTTTTACACCTTGCTACAAAATCCAAGTCCCTGAAGAAAGTAGGAAATGGTAACATTCTGGCTGCTGAAAACTGAAATGGCCCTTGGTCGCACACATGCTGCTTCTGTCAGCATTGAAATCCAGATGAAGTAGGCCACATATAAGTGAAGAAAAGCAAGTTACTGCTTACATGTTCTTTAGGAATATATCTTCCTAACAATTCATTGTTTGATAAACTGAAAGAGTAATTTGAAGCATAATGTAAGGGTTTGGAAGATCTTAAGATGTCAAATATGACAGAAAGCCCTCGACAGAATGTTATTTTCATTCCTTGTTATATTTTCCTTTTTGTTAAAGACAAAAGAAGGCTCTTTTTCACAACTGTAAGGTGGAATTCACAATTTGGGTTCTTATGCTCTGTGTAACTATTGAGTTCATCTGTAATTTTAGAAAAAGTTATGCACCTCTGAGATTAACCAGGCATTAAATTTTTAAAAACACTGAAGTAACTGAAGTGACTTACATTTCTTCACTCTTTTAGGATGAACATTAGAGGGCTTCAAATAACACTTTAAGATTCATAAACACCTAGTCATTTTTGCCTAAAATGTCTTTTTTGGCAGACAGCATAGGACTGTACCTTCATTTGTGAAGCAGTTCAGAGGAGAGTTTGATGGAAATAGTACAATACCTCACAAGGATTCTGCTGAGCAGAATCTCAACCCAAAGGCACTTAAACCCGCATTATCAACCTCTCCTGAAAATCCTAGATGATTCTGCTGAACTCTTCCATTCAAATAAAAAAAATAAATTGTTTAGGGATAATTATTGTATCAGAGAAAAAGAACACAAGGTTTTCAGTCTCCTTTTATATCTAGTCGGATTACACACAGGGCCAAGAACTAGATTCCCACAGAGCATACCCATATTAGCATGTAGTGCTGTATCAGGGTTATGGCTGTGAAGAAAAACCCTCCACTGACTCCCTCAGTGTGTGGCTCATCCCTGGAGCCATCCCTGGCACATGAGCTGGGTTCCTTCTGACTCACTCTAAAGATCTGCTTCTGCTCCGCTGTGCTGCTTGCTAATGAAGACATAGCCAAATGCAGCTCAAAAACCTGATTAAATATTTATTTGGAGAATAGCTTTAATTCCAGCCTTTTAGGGAGGAAATCCCCTTAGAGATGGAAGGTGTGTGTTTGAACTTCTCAAGATGAGGCAGTGCTTAACCTGAATTCCTTTACAGCCTTACTCACTCTTACACTTCCCTCGTAAAAGGAAAGCAGTGCTTCTTCAAAGGAAAGCAGTAGGGAATATTGTGTTTCAGTGAAATTTAACTCTGCTGGTTTGCCCTGGTATCATACTCCTCCCTCCACAACAGACACAGCAGAGCCAAAGCACTGCCATACCAGGCCACATCAAAGGTCCTCACAGCCCAGCATCCTGTCCCCAACAGAGGCACATAGGAAATGCCTTGGGAAGGGTATAATTACAGGACAGAAAGTAGTTCTTTACTCACTTGAAACTATTTCATTCCTTTGATCGCTATTACTGCCCTTTCCTGAACACTTTGAAGGTGTAATACTTTTCAGGAGATAAAAATACAAGACTGACATAGAGTTTAATAGATTTTAGTGATTTAAAATGAAGTCATAGGGGTTTTTTATCATTATTCTTTTCCTAATAATTTTTAATATCCTATCTGCTTCCAGATGCTACTGGACATGGAGTTTTTCAAAAAACATTGCAATTCTAAGATCAGATTCCCAAATGGCTGGTTAAACTGCATCCTTGCACAGGTGAAGTCAGGTTTTGGGATGTGAGTTCTCTTTATATCATTTCACACTCATCCACATCGATTTTCTTTTGCCATTTTGTCCCCAGCTAACTCAGGCAGACCTTTCACTGGTTCTCAGTCTTACTCTCACTTTGAATACTTTAGGTTGTTAGGACACCTTTTTACTTCCCATATTATTTCCCAAATAATAGCTGAATATTTTGAAAAGCATAGACTCAGTGCAAATCTCTCTTGGAAAACATGCACATTTATTCCTATGCTTATTTTACATATTACTCACACAGGTAAGAGCCTTCCCTTTCAATCCAAGATTCTCATGTTTGTAGGTGTTAGTAGCTCCCACCAAGACAATATTTCATTGCTTTACCTTCTTTCTTAAGATTAATCCATTCTTAAGCTTTATGAATAGAAGCAGAATTTTGGGCATTTAAAATACTTTCAGGACTGGCTGTAAACACAGCTGAAGTATTGAACTATGCTTGTCACCAGACCTAACTCACTTTTACTGAGGGGAAAAAACCTGGAAGCACAGCAGGTGGTGGCTGCCATCACAGGCTGCTGAGGGAGCAAGAGAATAGAACAGAAACTGTGTTGGGCTAGCAGCATGTAGAGTTGTCTCTCAGCAGCAGTAAAATTCATGCCAGGGACACATTGCTCTGAGATTTCTTCTGATTCATCTCTTAGAGGTCCCACTGGCAGCTGGACTAGATGATCCTTGTAGGTTTCTTCCAACTGAAATTATTTT